>CM064505.1:11146724-11253433 GCA_032716605.1 Paralithodes platypus | reverse complement strand
CTGTTCTAAGCTCGTTGTTTGTCTTTGAGGTACGCAGGGAGAACGCTTAATACTTCGGTATTAAGGTTTATCAAGAGAGCTACTCATTCATCTAGAACGGAATATTTGACGCACACGACTTGAGATTTGCAATAGGCTCTGCGAGCATGCCATGAGCACTAGTATCTTGTATCATTGATTCTAGCTAGACTTTATCAGTCATAGTAGACATTAAGTATATTAACCCAAGTACGCTTTTTATGCATACCCGTTTATGATTCCACCAAGCATTTCGCACAGCCTAGTTTGATGTATGGAGGACACAACAGACTTAGGCTCTTTTTGTTGATAGGAATACTAGCATTGTCGTGGTGGAATCTTCTTATTGTTGTAGGCGTTTAGGATATTCTTGGACTCCGACTGCATTATAGATCCTACCTTTGGTGTGCTTAGCCTGCACGAGCATTGTTCCGCTGCCTGCCTTTTTGGGTTCCATTTCCCGATTCAGAGCCTCTTGATAGCATCTAACATTTTTAAAGAAGAACATTCCTTGTTGGTGTTGAAGGACTTTAGTGCCCTTTCTTTCATGCGAGGAGTGCCTGATATTTATTGAGTAACGTAACGTAAGCTGTAACTTCTCTTACCACCTTACTTTGCATCACCTTACCCAAGCACCTTAGGGTATAGGTAGTAATAGGCTGTTTTCACAAAACATTAAGCCTAGAGTAGACGCACAATTAGTGAGAGTTTAATAATCTATTAGTGCATATAGAACTCTCGGAGAGTATTTGTGTTCTTTTTGTTCACGGGGAAATTACATCAGAGGTTGGATCTAGCGCATTCCGTTGTCGCATTTATGCCATTACTAGTCCAATGAATAAGAGCCCTGATATATTTAAACCTCAAGTCGTAACAACCCCTTCACCACCATTGTGGAAGTATGAACCCCTTCACCACCATTGAAGTATTAACCCCTTCCACCACCATTGTTGAAGTATTAACCCCTTCACCACCATTGAAGTATTAACCCCTTCACCACCATTGTTGAAGTATTAACCTCTTCACCACCATTGTTGAAGTATTAACCCCTTCACCACAATTGGTGAAGTATAACCCCTTCACCACCATTGTTGAAGTATAAACCCCTTCACCACCATTGAAGTATTAACCCCTTCACCACCATGGAAGTATTAACCCCGTCACCACCATTGAAGTATTGACTCCTTCACCACCTATTGAAGTATTAACCCCCTTCACCACCATTGTTGAAGTATTAACCCCTTCACCACCATTGTTGCAGTATTAAACCCCTTCACCACTATTGTTGCAGAGAAGAATTAACCTTTCAATACAATTGTTGAAGTATCAACCCCGTCACCACCATTGCTGAAGTATTAACCACTTTCACCACCATTGAAGTGTTAACCCCTTACACCACCCATTGTTGAAGTATTAACCCCTTCTCCCACATTGTTGAAGTATTAAACCCTTCACCACCATTGAAGTATTAAACCCATTCACCACCATTGTTGAAGTATTAACCCCTTCACCACCATTGTTGAAGTATTAACCTATTCACCACCATTGTTGAAGTATTAATCCCTTCACCACCATGGAAGTATTAACCCCTTCACCACAAGTGAAGTATTAACCCCTTCACCACCAGTGTTGAAGTATTAACCCCTTCACCACCATTGTTGAAGTATTAACCATCACCACCATTGACAGTATGAACCCCTTCACCACCATTGCAGTATTAACACCTTCACCACCATGGAAGTATTAACCCCTTCACCAAGATTGTTGAAGTATTAACCCCTTCACCACCATTGAAGTATTAACTCCTTCAACACAATTGTTGAAGTATTAACCCCCTTGCACCACCATTGTTGAAGTATTGACCCCTTCACCATCAATGGGGTATTGACCCCTTCACCATCAATGTTGAAGTAGTAAACCCTTCCCCACCATTGTTGAAGTTGTAACCCCTTCACCAACATTGAAGTCTTAACCCCTTCAATACCATTGTTGACCCTTATTAACCCCTTCCCCAACATTGACGTATTAAACCCTTCACCACCATTGTGGAAGTATTAACCCCTTCACCACCATTGAAGTATTAATCCCCTCCACCACCATTGTTGAAGTAGTCACCCCTTCACCACCATTGTGAACCATTAACTCCTTCACCACCATTGTGGACCATTAACCCCTTCACCACCATTGTTGAAGCATTAACTCCTTCAACACCTTTGTTGAAGTATTAACCCATTCACCACCATTGAAGTATTAACCCCTTCACCCACCCAGTGGTTGAACGTATTAAACACCCCTTCATCACCATTGTGAAGGATTAAACCTTCACCCCCATTGAAGTATTAACCCCTTCACCAACCATTGTTGAAGTATTAACCCCTTCACCACCGGTGTTGAAGTATTAACCACTTAACCACCATTGAAGTATTAGACCCTTCACCACCATTGTGAACCATTAACCCCTTCACCACCATTGTGAACCATTAACCCCTTCACCACCATTGTGAACCATTAACCCCTTCACCACTATTGTTGAACATGAAACTCCGGCACCACCATTGTTGACGTATTAACCCTTCACCAAATTGACGTATTAACCCCTTCACCAACATTGTTGACGTATTAAACCCCTTCACCACCATTGTTGAAGTATTAAACCCCTTCACCACCATTGAAGTAGTTAACCCCTTCACCACCATTGTTGAAGTATTAACCCCTTCACCACCATTGTTGAAGTATTACACCCCTTCACTACCATTGTTGAAGTATTAACTCCTTCCCCACCATTGAAGTATTAACCCCTGCACCACCATTGTTGAAGTAGAACCCCTTTCAACACCATTGAAGTATTAACCCCTTCACCACCATTGAAGTATTAACCCCTTCACCACCCTTGTTGAAGTATTAACCCCTTCACCACCCTTTGTTGAAGTATTAACCCCTTCACAACCATTGGTGAATGTATTAACCCCTTCACCACTTTTGTTGAAGTATTAACCCCTTCACCACCATTGAAGTATTACCCACTTCACCACGATTGTTGAAGTAATAATCCATTCACCACCATTGAAGTATTAACCCCTTCACCACCATTGTTGAAGTATTAACCCCTTCACCACCATTGAAGTATTAACCCCTTCACAACCATTGTTGAAAGTATTCAACCCCTTCACCACCATTGTTGAAGTATTAACCCCTTCACCACCATTGAAGTATTAACCAATTCACCACCATGGTTGAAGTATTAACCCCTTCACCACCATTGTTGAAGTATTAACCCCCTCCCCACCATTGTTGAAGTATTTAACTCCTTCACCACCATTGAAGCTAATCCCTTCACCACCATTGTTGAAGTATGAACCCCTTCACCACCATTGAAGTATTAACCCCTTCCCCACCATTGAAGTATTAACCCCTTCACCACCATTGTTGAAGTATTAACCCCTTCACCACCATTGTTGAAGTATTAACCCCTACACCACCATTGTTGAAGTATTAACCCTTTACAACACCATTGTTGAAGTATTAACCCCGTCACCACCATTGAAGTTTTAACCCATTCACCACCATGGTTGAAGTATTAACCCCTTCACCACCATTGAAGTATTAACCACTTCACCACCATGGGTTGACGGATTATCCCCTTCACCACCATTGACAGTATTAACCCCTTCACCACCATTGTGGAAGTATTAACCCCTTCACCACCATTGGTGAAGTATTAACCCCTTCAACACCATTGAAGTATTAACCCCTTCACCACCATTGTGGAAGTATACTAACCCATTCACCACCATTGTGGAAGTTATTAACCCCTTCACCACCATTGTGAAGTATTAACTCCTTCACCACCATTGAAGTATTAACCCCTTCAACACCATTGTTGAAGTAGGAACCCCTTCACCACCATTGAAGTATTAACCCATTTCACCACCATTGAAGTATTAAACCCGATTTCTTAGCTACCATTGTTGAAGTATTTAACCCCTTCACCCCCCATTGTTGAAGTATTAACCCCTTCACCACCATTGTTGAAAGTATTAACCCAGTCACCACCATTGTTGAAGTATTAACCCCTTCACCACCATTGAAGTATTAAACACTTCACCACCATTGTTGAAGTATTAACCCCTTCACAACCATTGAAGTAGTAACCCCTTCACCACCATTGAAGTATTAACCCCTTCCCACCATTGTTGAAGTATTAACCCCGTCACGACCCTTGGTTGAAGCTATTAACCCCTTCACAACCATTGAAGTATGAACCCCTTCACCACCATTGTTGAAGTATTAACCCCTTCGCCACCATTGAAGTTATTAACCCCTTCACCACCATTGGTGAAGTATTAACCCCTTCCCCACCAATGAAGTATTAACTCCTTCACCACCGTTGTTGAAGTATTAACCCCTTCACCACCATTGTTGAAGTATTAACCCCTTCACCACCATTTGAAGTATTAACCCTGTGTCGTTAACCACTCCGTATAGAACCGCAGGGCTTGTCCTACAGTGACGCGCTAGGCTCGCCAGGGCAGTGGATGTGGCTACCGTTGATGTATTATTGTGTGCTTTCGTTCATATGAAAGCTCGTGCCATGGGCAGTCCAGAAAGGCTCTTTGTTTTTCGCCCATGTCAAGGCTTTATATATTTAATTGCAAAAGTATATGTTTTATCATTAAGTAGTAATGATAGGAATTGAAGAGAGAGAGAGAGAGAGAGAGAGAGATAGAGTAGTAGAACAGAGTGAGCGGAGGCGCATAGTGTTTTGCTATATTCGCTGATGTCATAGCTGGCTGGCCCTCGTGGCGGATTCGTGGAGGGAGTTTTTACCATGCTTTGTGACGTCATGTTTGGCTGGCTTCTTTAGTATTGGTTGGTGGACTTGTTACCGCTTTTTCCCACGCGATCGAGCTAGTGCTAGTATATATACAGGTCCCTCGCCACTCTCTCCTCAGATCTGGTTTCTAGGGGAACGCATCCCTCGGATCCCTTTTGATACCGGGCTACCGCCTGCACCTGAGAATCTTTTCCTATGCCTATCTCTCTCATTTTCCATATCTTTCACCACCTTTTATTAACATGTATACCCCATCTGGTTAACTCTGCAAAATCAGCATAATGCTGGCCAGTTGTATTGTGCGTTCGGTCGTGATATAACATATGTATGTTAGTTGGTTACGATAAGTTGATCACGAAGCATTGGTTAGCATTCATATAGTTCCGTACTGCTTCCTATAATTATTAGTGTTCTGCTGGAGTAGATAATGCTTGACTAGGGGTCTGATAGTATAAGGTATGTTTCCAATGAGTGCTGGCTTAGTATAAAAAGCTCCACGACATACCTGAGAACTGGAGTTGATTGAGTAAATTCTACGTCTGTGTGCCATTGAGAGTTCGTGCATGCACGAATGAGGGCTTTTTGCCTATACCATTCTGCACTGTTCTAAAGCTCGGCGTTTTGTCTTTGAGGTAAGCCAGGAGGAACGCTTAATACTTCGGTATTAAGGTTTCTCAAGAGAGCTACCCTTCATTATAACTGGTAATATTTGACGCACAGACTTGAGATGGCACTAGGCTATGCAGACTGCCATGCGCACACAGTCTCTGGTATCATTGACTCTAGATAGACTTTATCAGTCATAGTAGATAGACATTAAGTATATTAACCCAATTACTCTTTTTATGCATACCTCGTTTATGATTACAACACGCATGTACGCAGCCTAGTTGGATGTATGGAGACACAAACGACTTAGGCTCTTTTTGTTGATAGGAATACTGCATTGTTGTGGTGATATTCTTATGTTGAGGAGTTCGCTATTCTTGGCTCCGACGGCATGATATATCTTGCCTTTTTGTGTGCTTCGCCTGCACGAGCAGTGTTCCGCTGCCTGCCTTGGGGTTCCATTCACGATTCGAGCATCTTGATAGCATCTAACATTTAAAGAAGATTCCTTTGGTGTTGAAGGACTTTAGTGCACTTTCTTTCCATGCAGGTGGGCCTGATTATTATATGAAAGTAACGTAAGCCTGTAACTTCTCTTACCATCTTACTTTGCATACCTAACCAAGCACCTTCGGACATAGGTAGAAATAGGCTGTTTCACATAACACTAAGCCTAGAGTAGACGCACAGTATTGAGAGTTTAATAACCTATTATTGCATATAGAACTCTGGAGATTATTTGTGTTCTTTGTTCACTGGGAATATACATCAAGAGGTTGGATCTAGCGCTTTCGTTGTAGCATTATTCTGCCATTACTAGTACAATGAATAAGAGCCCTGATAATTTAAACATCAGTCGTAAAAACCCCTTCACCACCATTGTTGAAGTATTAACCCCTTCACCACCATTGAAGCATTAACCCCTTCACCACCATGGTTGAAGTATTAACCCATTCACCACCATTTGACGTATTAACCCCTTCACCACCATTGTTGAAGTAATTTAAACCTTCACCACCATTGTTGAAAGTATTAACCCCTTCAACGCACCATTGGGACAGTATTAACCCCCTTCACCACCACTTGTTGAAAGTATTAACCCCTTCCCACCATTGTTGAAGTATTAACCCCTTTCACCACCATTGTTGAAGTATTAACCCCCTTCACCACCATTGTTGACGTATTAACGTACCCTTCACCACCCCATTGAAGTATTAACCCCTTCACCCCACCAGTTGTTGAAGTAGAACCCCTTCACCACCATTGTGTAAGTATGCCCCGCACCACCATTGTTGGCAGTATTAACCCCTTCACCACCAAAGGTGAAGTATTAAACTGCCTCCTCACCACCGCTATACAGAGAACCCACATGCACCACCATCTGCTTGGAAGTAGTAACCGCTTCTCGCACCACCAATTGTGAGTAGTAACACCCTTCAACCCACCATTGTTGAAGATAACATTAACCCCTTCACACACCAGTGTTGAAGTATGTAACCCCCTTCACCACCATTGTGAAGTATTACAATCGCCCTTCCCCACCATTCACCGTCAGTATTAACCGCTTCACTCACACCATTCCGAAGTACATTTAAACCCTTCACCATACCAGATATTAAAGCGCCCATAGGACTATAATCCCTTCACCACCATCTGTTGAAGTATTAACCCCATTCACCACCATGTTGTTGAAAGTAGTAACCCCTTCACCACAATTGTTGAAGAATTAACTCCCTTCAATATGTCTGGCATCTCTATGTGAATGTATTAACCCACTTCACCACCATTGTTGAAGTATTAACCCCTTCACCGCACCAGTTGTAGTCTGATGGATCTAAACTACCCTTCACCCACCAATATTTGATTGAAGTAGTCTGAACCCCTTCACCACCATTGTTGAAGATATTACACCCCTTCACCAAACCATGTCTGAAGTATAAACCCCTTCACACACCATTGTTGAAGTATTAATAAACCCTTCACCACCATTGTTTGCTAAGTATTAACCCCCCATTCACCACCATTGTGGAAGTATTAACACCCTGACACCCCACAACCATTGTTGAAGTATTAACCCCCTTACCACCAACCATTGGACACAGCTATTAACCCCTTTCAAAACCACCAGTGTTGAAGTATTAACCGGGTCCCTTCACTCACCATGTGTTGACGTATTAACCCCTTCACCACCATTGTTGACGTATTAACCCCTTTCACCACCATTGTGTTAAGTATTAACTCCCGTCACCACTCAGTGTTGAAGTATTAACCCCTTCACACAACCATTGTGAAGTATTAACCCTCGTGTCACACCACCATTGTGTGAAGTATTAACCCCTCACCACCATGCTGAAGTATTAACCCCTTCACCACCCATTGTTAAAGTATTAACCCCTTCACCACCATTGAAGTATTAACCCTCGTTCACCACCATTGAGGAAGTATTAACCCCGTAACCACCCATGGATCAGTATTAACCCCTTTTCACCACCCATGTCTGCAGTATTAACCCCTTCACGATCACCATTGTTGAAGTAGTAACCCCTTCACCACTCACTTGTTGGAATGTACTGTAACCTCTCCTGTCACCACCATTGTTGAAGGAGTAAAACCCGTTATCACCATCTCAGGTTGCAAGTATTAACCCTCAACCCATTGTTGAGTAGTAGGAGTAACAATTCACCACCATTGAAGTATTAGAAATCATTCACCCACCATTGTTGAGGTATTAACCCCTTCACGCACACCAGTGTTCGGAAGTATTAACCCCTTCCACCACCATTGAAGTATTAACCCGTCACGTCCGTATAACTCATTAGTGAAGCTCCGTTAGAAACCGACATGGCTTGTCCTACAGCTGACTCGCTAGGATCGTCGCCAGGGCAGTGAAGATGTGGACTCACAGTTGATGCTACTCATTGTGTGCTTGTTCTTTCATATGACAAAAGCGCTCTTTCATGGAGTAAGCCCTCATGGGGCAGTCCAGAAAGGCTCTATTTGTTTTCGACACAGGTCAAGGCTTAGATATATTAATTGGACGATATATGTTTTATTATTAAGTAGTAATGAGTAGGAATTGAGAGAGAGAGAGAGAGAGAGCGAGTGGAGTGCTGTGATTAGAACAGAGTGAGAGGAGGCGCCCTAGGGGTTTTGCTATACTCGATGAATGTCATCAGCTGGCTGGCCTAGTGGGGATTCATTGAGAGAGTTTTTTACCATGCTTTGTGGACGTCACTGATTGGCTGCTTCTTTAGTAATGGTGTGGAGGGATTGTGCTACCGTGGCTTTGTTCCCACGCGCCTCTGAGATAGTGCTAGTATAGATACAGGTCCCTCCGGCCACGTCTCTCCCTCATGATCTGGGGTCTAGAACGCATTCCCTCTTATCCCGTTGCCTACTCTTGGCGTCCGCACGGCTTGCACCTGACGAATCTGTTTCCTCGATGCGTGCCGAGGCTCTCTCATTTTCCAATAATCTTTCACCACCTTTTATTAACATTATACACACCCGACTGGGTAACGCTGCAACATCAGCTTAATGCTCGGCCCAGTTGTATTGTGGGGCGTTAATAGGTCTGAGTATATACCTATGTAGGTGTAGCGGTTGTTAAGATAAGTGTGGATCACGAAGCATTGGTTAGCATTTCATATAGTTCCAGGGAATACGCTTCTCTATAATTATTAGTTGTTCATGCTGGATTAGCTAATGCAATAGACAACGGGGGGTCGGAATATTACTAAAAGTATTTGTTTCCAATAGAGTGCTGGCTTTAGTTAAAAAGACTCCGACCGGACATACCTGAGAATGTCTTGGAGTTTGATTGAGTAAATCCCTAGTCTGTGTGCCACTTGAGAGTAGTGGCATGCACGAATGGAGGGCTTGTTCTGCTCTATAACCATTTCTGCCAGAAAAATGAAAGGGAAGGGCGGGGGGGGGGGGGGGGGGGGGGGGGGGCGGGGGTGGGGAGACTGTTCTAAGCTCTGTTGTTTTTTGTTCTTTGAGGTAGACGCCAGGAGAACGCATTAATACTTCGGTATTAAGGTTTCACTACACAAGAGAGCTACCCTTCATTATAACGTAATATTTGACGCACCAGACTTGAGATTTGCACTAGGCTTATGACAGCATGCCATGCGCACCAGTATCTTGTATCCAATTGACTCTACAACTCTAGACTTATTATCATTCATGATGTAAGACATTAAGATATATTACCCAATTACTCTTTTTATGCATACCGCCTTGTTAGGATTACACAAGTCATTTCGGCACAGCGCTAGTTTGATGTATGTGATGACACAAAACGACATGTAGGCTCTTTGTTGTGTTGATAGAACTACTGTCATTGTTGTGGGGACATTATTATTGTTGAGTGGTTTAGGATATCTTCTTGGCTCCGAACCCGTGCATCTATTTATCCTGCCTTTTTGTGTGCTTAGCCTGCACGGAGCATTGTTCCTGCTGCCTGCCTTTTTGTTGGCTTCCATTTCCGATTCAGAGCATCTTGAGCAGCATCTACACATTTAAAGCAGATTCTCTTGTTGGTGTGAATGGACTTTTAGTGCACTTTCTTTCATCGCAGGAGTGGCCTTGATATTTATTGGGGATTAAAGTAACGTAAGCTGTAACTTCTCTTACCACCCCATTACTTTTGACATACCTTAACCCACGGCACCCTTCGGTTTATAGGTAGTCAAGAGGCTGTTTTCACCATAACATTAAGCTAGAATACAGACGCACATTATTGAGAGTTTAATAACCTATTATTGCATAACCGAACTCTGGAGAGTATTTGTGTTCTTTGTACTCACTGGGAAGTATACATCAGAAGGATGGATCTAGGCGCTTTCGTTGTAGCATATTATGCACCACTTACGTAGTCCAATGAATAAGAGACACTGATATATTTAAACCTGCAGTCGTCAACAATCCCCTTGCTCACCACCATTGGCGTTTGACGTATAACTCCCTGTCACACACCATTGAAGTATTACCCCTTCACCACCCTATTGTTAAAGTATTAACCCCTGCACCACCATTGAAGTATTAACCCCTTCACCTACCATTGTTGAAGTATTAATACCCCTTCACCACCAGTGTTGAAGTATATAACCCCCTTCACCACCATTGAAGTCATATTTAACCCCCTTCACCACCATTGTTCGAAGTAGTTTAACCCCTTCACCACCATTGTTGAAGTATTAACCCCTTCACTCCACCATTGTTGAAGTCAATTAAACCCCATTTCACGCACCAATGTTGAAGTATTAACCCCTTCACCACCAACCCTTGAAGTATGAACACCCTTCACCACCATTGTTTGAAGTATTAACCCTTCACACACCATTGATAGTATTAACCCTTCACCACCATTGTTGAAGTATTAACCCCTTCACCACCATTGTGAAGTAGTTAAGCCCCTTCACCACCATTGTTGAAGTATGAACCCCTTCACCACCATTGTTGAAGTATTCACCCCTTCACCACCATTGAAGTATTAACCCCTTCCCCACCTATTTGCCAACGTATTAAGACACCTCTCACTCACCATTGAAGTATTAACCCCTTCACAACCATTGAAAGTATTAACCCCTTCACCACCATTGGTGAACCGTATTGAACACCCTGTCACCACACCATTGTGAAGTATTAACCCCTTCACCATATTGGTTTGACAGAATTAACCCCTTCACCACCATTGGTGAAGTATTAACCCCTTCACCCACCATGGAGGACCCGTATTAACCCCTTCACCATCCATTGTTGAAGGTATTAACCCCTTCACCACCATTGTTGAAGTATTAACCGCTTCACCACCAACTTGCAAAGTATTAACCCCTTCACCACCAGTTGAAAGTATTAAACCCCCGGCACCACTACCATTGGGAAGTATTAACCCCTTCACCACCATTGGGGGGAAGTATTAAACCCTGCACCACCATTGAAGGTATTAACCGCGTGCACCACCACTTGGTGAAGTTATTAACCCCTTCACTCACCATTGAAGTATTAACCCCGGGAACCACCATTGAAGTATTAACCCCTTCACCACGCATGGTGAAGTATGAACCCCGTCACCACACATTGAAGTATTAACCCCTTCACCACCATGGAAGGATTAACGCCTTCACCACCATTGAAGTATTAACCCCTTCACCCACCATTGTTGAAGTATTAACCCGCACCCCTTCACCACCGTGACGTATTAACCCCGTCACCACCAGGGAAGTATTAACCCGTTCACCACCCATTGGAAGTATTAACCACTTCACCACCACGCTTGTTGGGGGAAGTATTAACCCCTTCACCATCCAGGGGAGTGACGGAGAACCCCGGCACACCACCATTGTTGAAGTATTAACCCCTTCACCACCATTGTTGAAGTATTAACCCCTTCACCCCCATTGGGGGAAGTATTACCCCCTTCACCACCATTGTTGGGACAGTATTAGACCCCGTCACACACCATGGGTCTGTGTGGAAGTATTAAACCCCTGGCACCACCATTGTTGGAAGTAATTAACTCTCTCGGCACCACCATTTGAAGTATTAACCCCTTCACCACCATTCGAAGTATGAACCCCTTCACCACCCCTCTGGAGTAGACCCCCGTCACACCATTGAAGTATTAACCCCTCACCACCATTGTTGAAGTATTAACCCCTTCACCACCATAGCGTGCTCTTGTCATCGTATTCTGGGTTCACGGGCGGGTGAACGTGTTAGACGATTTGCTTCAGTTTGCAATCTACTTATACGACTAAAATGGGTACAAATACGATCATAAGAAATCTCTCTTACTAACAAAGGATTCCTGGTGTCTTAAGCTGGCATAGAATCATAATAATTTAATCCAGAATTAATAGGTAAAAAGGCGCGTCATGGTGCGTAAGGTGGTTAAAAAAGGTTGGTGGATATAGCCAATCCGGCCTTTTTTGTTGTTTTTTTTTTTTTTTTTTTTTTTTTTTTTGGTCGGGTGTAGTACAATGCATAAAATTCTTCTAAAGCGTTGGAGGTAGTGCTTGGTTTTTGGTCGACTGTACATATTTATATATTACTTAGTGTTTCTAGTTGTCCTCCGCTAGACCTCCATCAAGCTTTATAGAACACCCCGTATTTCAAGCATAATGTGTAAAAAAATTTCTGGTAGAAAAAAGTCCCGGCCCAAAGGCCGGGGGGGGTCCACTACTAACAATTTACCAGGCTCGCTATCGCTCGCCATGAAATTATTGACACATAAAAGGCACAAAAGTCTTATTATTGATTAATATATTAGGCGAAAGGTTGTCCAAAATCACCATACTAATGGCGAAGGAACACAAGTCTTACTTTCTCAAAACACAATTTGATAAACACTAGAGGTGGCCCCGTGAAGGGAGTCCAGACAAAAAGAGACTGCCTCCTCCTTAACTATTATTTTCGCGGGAATTAAACTCAGGTCGTATTGGATTATATAATTGGAATTATGTTTCGTGAAAACAAAACTTAAGTGTAAGTTATATTTATACAGGTTGATCTATCAATCAAATTAAACAAAACCATATTTATAGAATAATAGTGTACTGACTGTACAACTCTGTTCAAAAAGTATCTGCCACCCCTACACTGATTATTTGGTATGTACAAGCTTGGGTAGTTATAGGTTGACATAGGTCGTAGGTAGTAGGTCTATAGGTAGTATAGGTAGAGAGTCAGTATAGATGGATATAGGTTCACGGCAGATATACCACACTTACCCTGAGCTGTACACACCAGAAGATCAGACGTAGGGATCATGCAGAATAATGTTTTGACCACAGAACAGTATACATTAATTATGATAAAAAAACCAAATCGACTTGGCATTTCTGAAAATGGGGATACGAAATTCATGGGCTTTGTTCGTGTCATTATTCCCTATTATATATGATGAAGTCAAGAGTTTCTAAGGGGAGTGAACCTTGCTTTCTTTTCTCTCCTTTTCTCTAGTTCTCTGGCTTGTATCCATTCGGCCCAGGCATTCAGCGACTGCTTGGTAAGACATTTATCCCCAGTCTCCGGATGTCGTTATACCTGACGCACCGATTAGCGGGAGCCGTCAATATTTGGGATAATGAGGAGTTAGACAGCGGGCTAAAATTTGTACATGTTTTTCATGAGAAAAATTTCTCCGGCAAAGCCGGATTTCGCAATAAAAGGAATTATGGATCGATATCGCTCGCCAGGAAAAATCCGACAACTGGCTGGGGATAAATGTCTTAAAAAACAATAGGCTGAATGGAGCCGAATGGATACAACCAAGAAAAGATAAAATAAGCAGGTCACCCCAAAGAGGTACCCTCTGGGCTCTTCCCTAGCCGGAGAATATAAATATACTAAATAAGTGATGTGGACTGAGGTATAGTGTGTTCGAGGGTACTGCTTTCTCCATTCAGGGACGGCGGTAGTCTCTTTAAAAGACCCCCTTCTCCCAGTTTAGCATATTTGGTGGAGATTGTAAGACGTGGTTCTATTAGTTTGGCGATTTTGAGACCTTTCCCCCAATTTCATTAGCAATATTAAAACCTTTCTTGCCATTTAGGAGTCACTTTTGTTCCGGGCGAGCGATAGCAAGCCTGTCATTTTAGAAAGAACCGGCCTACGGCCGAGGCATTTTTCTACCGATAAATGTACAAATTCATCTTGAAAGGGGGTATTATTTAACCCATTGGACCCCAGCACCGCAGCATAATATGCGTCGTCCATCATGTAGCGCTAAACCCCAGCGCCGCATAGGGTGCGTCGCGGTTAATTACTCCGGTCCTATGGTACCTAGAGGGCTCAGACTTGTATGGGAACTGGGACCTGCGTAAGTATCCCACGCAACAATGCCGATAGTTGAAAGCACTCAAAGTCCAGCTGCGTGCGCGTGAGTGCGTAATAGCATAGGGGATTGTTTTTTTGTGGTTATCCTTCATTCTAACCCATTCCAGGTGTTTTCTGGAGAAGAAAAAAAATATTGACAACCTGCCGGGCCTGGAGTGTACAATTATATTATATTGCCTGGTGCTCAGTGGGTTAAAGCTTGATGAACGTCTAGTGAGGACACGAACAAATAAATTAATAAATACAAATGTAGACCAAAAACCAAACACTTATCCCCTTAACCCTTGTTGTTTTATTACAACATATATATGCAGAGAATTTGTGAGTGGACGTGAGTTAATGAGACGGAAGGCTTTCTTTTCTACTTTGTATAGAAGTGGTGTGTGAGAGGATTCTCCCCATATGTGTGAATTGTACTCCATACATGGGCGCACTATGCCCCTATACAGAGCAAGAAGCGGTGTAGGGGTAAAGAGCCCCAGAGGCGGTTGAGCACCCCAGCTTCTGGGAAGCTGTTTTAGCAAGAGTGGTAATATTATCTTTCCAAGAGAGATCAGAAGAAAAAGAGACTTCAAGAATATTAGGATAAGATGAAGGGTTAATTTGTATGTTGTTGAAGAGTAGGTCATAGTTTTCTGGAAGGGGCAACGAGTATACATTGGAGAAATTGAGTTTTGGAAGCATTGAAAGTAACAAGTGTTACGCTGGCCAGCTTGCCAGAATGTACTCGTACTCGCTAGCGCTCGCCAGGGCAGTGAAATGGCCTATAATTATCGTAGAACGTTCTTCTTTCTTTCTTACTATTCTTGTTGTCACAGACAGATCAGTGCTTGTCTTTATTCTTGTCTGTGACACTTGGAAGTATTTTTTCATTGATAGAGTTATAATATATGTAGTGTGAATTGCAAGGAGAGAGAGCGAGGGAAGGAGCGAGGTGGTATATGTGCGTGTGTATATAAGTGTGCATTCCTCGCTTGGGCAGGGCCACCTGCTCGTGATTGGCCGGCGGGCCTAGCCTCTCATATGACGCCTGCTCTTCATGACGTAGTGGTCTGTGATTGGGGGCCGCTGTCTTAGCTCGGTGGGTGGGGGATCCTTCCCGCGTGTCTCCTCAGAGCTTGGTATGTTGCGCTTGGTCCTAGACGTCCCTTGCATTCTGTCCCCAATCTAACCCTTGTGACGCCTCCCGGCGCTAGCAGAATGGTTGCGTGGGGCATTGCAGCTCGCTAGCGCTCGCCAGGATGGGGGGATGGGCTACAGTTGTCCTAGTATGATCTGCTTTCTTTTATTAGTGTCGTGGTTGCCACAGACAGTCTAGCAATGGTCTTTGTTTTGGTCTGTGACCGCGCCTTATATTTTATATTCGCTATAATATAAATGTTGCTTGTGTGGGAGGCGAGCGAGAGCGGGTGAGGGAGTACACCAGGCCGCGTGGGGTGAGTATGACGCGGCCTCGCTTGGGCGCTGACGCCGTTGGCGGCCGGGTGGTCAACTAGTCCCTTCCCGTTGCGGCCTCATGTTTTTACAAGCTCAGAGCTTGCCTGACACGCGTATCGTCTACATCCTTTGCAATTCTGTCCCCCATACTCGCCACTTTGCATACTATTTCTCTCTCTCTCTCTCGACTTCTCCTTTCTCATGCTCTAATCTTTATTAAACTCAACATCCCTTCTGGTTTCAGCAGAGACATTCACCGGTGGCCAGTCGTATTGTACGCGAATCTCTCAGATATTTCTATGTATGAGGTTTGGAGAGACGGACTTTTCCGTGTGTGTCCTCTCTCGGGAAGGTTGTAGACCGGTATATGTCTCCCTGGCAAGGTGTTGAGTGATTCTGCTGGGTATTTAAAGCTAGACTAGGGGTAAGGTTACTGTGTCGTTGTCTCTGATGTGTGTAGGGTTAGCTAAGCCCTGCACGACAGCGACAGGTACTGTGGGAGCCTAGTTTGTGTTCGAGTGCGTTTACTCTGCGAGCAAAGCAATGTGGTCTGAGAGGACCATAGCCTATCCCTCACAACATAGTGCTGCCTCTTTTGTGTTGACTTCTGAGGGATCGCCAGGATAGAACTAGGTACTAGAGACCTAGATTTATCAAGAGAGCATCCCCGTCATATAACGTAATCTTCATTATACCACCTTCGGACAACGTTAGGCTACGAGCCGCATGCTCGCCCATTGTTGCCCTGCCTTGATAACCCAGCTAAACTTTATTAACTGAGCAGACACTGGTTAGAGATAAGCCCCCCCATTATTATATGTATGCCACATTATTATTCACTGCACTTTTGAGCCGAGGTTGTTGTTGAGTTGCACAACCCTAGTAGGCTGTTGCGTTGTGTCACGAAGCCTTTCTATGGTGGACTAACCATTTCTACCTTTGCGCAGCCTTTATTATTCGCCTGCCTATTATTACTATATGTCCTAGCATTTATTGTGACCCGTATTCTGCATTATAATTGTTCAAGATTCTTTACGAACATCTTCCCATCATCAGACTTATTTCAGAAGTTTCCAGTTGATGTTGCAGGACTAGCATTGCACTTTCTTTAATACGGAAGTGCCAGTTATTTGAGTATGACCGTAACGTTAATTAATCACGTGCACTATCTTTTCTTTGTGCAACCTAATCGAGTAATCTTTTACTGTTTGAGAATGGGCTGTTTCATCGAGCGTCAGCCTAGTGTGTGTGCACCAGTTACCGAGTCATAGGAGACCTCGTTGTCCAGGCACGACTCAGGGCGGTAATGGTGTTTTGTTTTCCAGTGTTTAAGGCAGGGGTTGGATCTAGTGTTACCGTTGTTGCATTTTGCCATTATCTAGTCCAATGTTGAAGAGCCCTGTGTCTTTGAGAACCTGGATCGTAACACCCTCTTTACTGTTTTTTCTCTCTCTGAACTCCTTCTTTCCCATACTTCTCATCTTTATTCATTTTATCCATCCCTTCTGGTTCTGCATACGACTTCCATAGTCGGCCAGTCGTATTACCAGCACCAGTTCTCACATATATGTTTTGCACTAGCTTTAGGGATTATTAGAGTCACAGTCACATGTTATCATAGTATTGATGCTTCTAATTATGGGGTTGTTCTTTCCTACTATTTAATGCTAGACAGTGGAGGGTTTCTTTGGTCGTTTGTCTGAGTTATGTATCTGGCAAGTCAGAGCCTGTACGACTTCGACGGAGCTAGGTAGCCTGTTAACCCTTGTGCATAGTTTTTTCCTTTGCGAGCATAGCAGTATACAAGCGAAGGGCTTTTGCCTACTCTTGCTTGTATGCTTGCTACATCATTTTGTTGACCTTTGTGGAGCGCCAAGGTAAGACCAGATATCGAGATCTGGACTTATCAAGAGAGCCTCCTAGTCACTTACGTAACATAAGGGAAATCTGTTTCAGGGGAGACAGTAGGCTACGAGCATGCTTGAGCTCTGCCTAGGCTCCTTGTACCTTTTATGCCGCTGCTAGACTTTATTAGTAAGAAAAACAAGCATTGTTTTTATTAACTTTAACTGTGTATGCTTTAGGAATTATTCACGTATTATTTTAGCCTATGTTGATGCATAGTGCACAACCCAGTTTGGCTGTTATGGTTAAGGAAGGACTGTTTTTGAGTGGCTGTTATTAGTGCTGTCACAGAGTGGTTGGACTCCCTTGTTTTATATGTATGTATCCTACTTGTTGGTGTATTTAAGATACACTCTTTGGTGTCCTGCCCCGGCATTATTTCTGTTCTATATTCGACGAGCATCTTAGAGCATCAGACGTTTTCAGAAGTTTCCATATCTGTTTGCTGTAGGACTAGACTTCCAGTGTTTTCATAGAGCATTGAAGAGTTTAGTGTTGAGTTCAGACTCACACGAAAGTTAAACCGTAAGCATATACTCCTTTATTACATCTTGTCATAAGTTTATTTAAGAATTGCTATTACTTGGGAGCATTTTATTAATTAAGTACTCCTGTTGTGAGTAGGCTTTGCCGTCACCGGAAAGCCTTTGTAGAAGTACACTTAACCCAGTTAATTGATACCCCGTTATCCAGTAGATTAACTCTTAAGTGTTTTGTTCACCGGCTTAATAGTTCGAGGGTTTGGAATTAGTGTACCGTTGTTGCAGATATAGCCTATCTTCTAGTCCAATATTAAGTGCCCTTGTTTAGTTCGTAGTGCCGGTCGTAACACAAGGTTTTCTCTGCCCCAGTTAGAGATAGTAAGAGATCAGAAGATAGGTGCTCTATGGCCTCCTTACGTGAGCTTTGGAGTTCCTGCTGTGTACAGTATGTTGTTGAGGAAGTCTAGTTGAATAGTGCAATGTAGAGTCGTCAACATATGATTGCATGGGGCTGGAGGTGCAGTTGAGAAGGTTGTTAATAAATACTAGGAAGAGAATTGGAGATATGACAAAACCTGAGGAACACCGGAGTTGATAGGTTGAGGAAGTGAATGTGGCCACCCACAACCGACGCTATGGAAATTAGAGAACGGCACAGACGAGGGATACAACTGAAGGATAGTTTCGAAATAAGAGATTTGTGTCAGACTCTATCGAAGGCCTTCGATATGTCTAGCGCAACAGAAAAAGTCTCACCCACCACCGAAGTCCCGAAGGACCAAGAGTTAGTAAGATAGAAAGAAGATCACCAATAGAGCGGCCCTTGAGGAAGCCATATTGGCAGTCTGAGTGTAGGTTATGGGAAGATAAATGCTTTAGAAATTTTAGGCAAAAATAGTTTTAAAACTTTAGAGATGCAGGAAATGAGAGCAATGGATGATAGTTGGAGGGTTGACAGCGGTCAGTCTTCTTTGGGGACAGGTGAATGAGCGCAAACTTCCAGCAAGAAGGAAAAATGTTAGAGGAGAAAACAGAGACGGAAGGTTACCTAGGCAGGGAGTCAGCATGGAAGCACAGTTTTTTAGTACAACAGAGGGACACCGTCAGGTCCGTACGCCTTCGTAGTATTAATTATTATGTTTTTCCACCAACCAACTTCACCTCTAAACTCAATTAATGAAATCAAAAAATACATGTGGCACTCCAAGGACTCGAACCTAGGAAACATTGAAATCCGTGCACTTATGCATTATGCTATCAAGACAGTTAACTCATAGAGGGTGGAAAGTACATCCTTTGAAGAGATTATGATTTAGGCATAAAGGCCGTCATACAGAAGTCGAACGTTGGCCGAATGCCGCCCGAAGTCGATGACTTGCATATTTGAACCGAATTACCAGAAAGTTACTTGGAGTCGATGTTAACCCGACAATGACCCGAATGAATTTCGAATATACACCTGAAGAACCTGAATGAAACTCAATGACGAGTCGATGATCCCCACGTAACTCGAAGGAAACCCGATGTGGAATGAAGAAGACTCGATCGTGAGTCGAATATAACTCGAATATGGGCCAAAGACGTGGAAATAACCGGAATTATTACCGAAGCTCAGTCGATCAACAGCCGAAATAGAAGAAGTTAAGTCGAATGTCAGTCGAAGATCAGTCGATGCAAACCAGCTGCCAGACATACCTGACGCTTATATAAAGTAGGGGTGGGTTCACAGCCACACCATTCGTAAACTCGGTGCTCAACACGGCAACATGGCACACAGTCTCGACTTCCTGGACGACTCGCTTCCACAAGCGATATATGAAGATGAATTGAAGAAGGCAATCGAGTTCCAGGAGATTGTCAATGCCAACCTCAAGTATCAGCTTATGGGCGGCACCCTCATCGAGCAAGAACGTGAACGCCAAAAACGACCCAGGAAACCATGGAGTTGCAGCGTTAAGCCTTGGGTCACACAGAGAGCAACCCACGGACACTACCACCAGTTGCTGAAGAAGCTTATGGAAACGGATAGGGTCACCTATAAGTACTATCGCCATATGGACGAGGAGCTATTCAATGAGATTTGAACCCGTGTCACACCCCGGATCCAGAAGGAGACAACCAACTGGAAGAAGCCCCTGGAGCCCGGATTGCGAGTTGCCATGACACTACGTTTCTTGGCCACTGGTGAGGCATATAAGAGCATGGCATTGAATTTCCGTGTTGGTGCCAACACGATATCTCTGGCAGTACGGGACACGTGTGAGGCCATAATACAAGAGTACATGAAGGAGGTCATTGTCTGCCCATCAACACCTGAAGGCTGGAAGGAGGTCGCCAAGGGCTTCAACGACAGGTGGAACTTCAGGCACACCATTGGGGCAATTGATGGAAAGCACATTGCCATACAGCCTCCAGGAAACTGCGGATCCCTGTACTATAACTACAAACACTACCACTCCATTGTGCTCCTGGAAGTTGTTGATGACCTGGGAAAGTTTATGTACGTTGACGTGGGAGCGAACGGGTCAGCATCTGATGGTGACATTTTCCAGGTGACCGACATCCGGAAGGTGCTGGAGGATGGCGCAGCAGGCTTGCCAGAACCAGAGCCATTCCCTGGGGAGGAGCATCCAGTGCCCTACTTCCTTGTTGGGGATGACGCATTCCCCATGAGGGAGTGGTTGCAGAAGCCCCACCCACACCAAGGACTCAACGATGACAAGAGAAACTTCAACTACCGACTGTCCCGGGCCAGGAGGCAGGTAGAGAATGCCTTCGGTATGCTGGCAAACCGCTTCAGGTGCCTCCTGACTACCATGAACATACACCCCAGTATTGTGGAGAAGGTAGGCCTGGCTTCCTGTATACTTCACAATATGCTCATCGACCGACGGCCAGCACAACAACCCCCACCGCGTCATGATAACCAACAATGTGACTGGATGAGGGACCCCTTGGATGGACTGGAGCCAATGCAGCGCCAGAGGGGACCAGCCACTGCCAAACTTGTGAGGGAATACCTGACAGAGTACTACCACCGGCCCCAACAGCGCCTTGCCTGGCAGGAACCGGACAACTAAAGAGGTAAGTTTCCAGTAAATTCATGTCCAAAGTATTCCATCGCCCACATCGTATAACCAAATCAGTAATAGTAATCCTTTGTTAAAGAAAATAGATATTCATGACTTCACACCCAATTTGACCCCATTTTATAATTGTTGAAACAAATTTAAGTTCTCTGTTGATTATAATTATTATATCACACACAATTTGAGCCCCATTTTATAAGTGTGTTTAAATTTTTGCTAGTTATCTGTTCAATATATTTGCAATGACATATACCACACACAATTTGAGCCCAATTTTATAAGTGTGTTTAAATTGTTGTTAGTTCTCTGTTCAATATAATTGCAATGACATATAACACACACAATTTGAGCCCCATTTTATAAGTGTGTTGATACAAAATTTCAGTTCTCTTTTCAATACATTTGCAACAACATATACCAATGTCATGCATTATTAGTTTTTCAAGTGAAGTATTTTTTACATTAATTTTGTCATAACCAGTTATAAATAAAATTAAATGTATATGAATGTTATCTTAATTTAAATATTTATATATTTTGCATTATCTATTTGATCCTATAAGTTGACTTGATATTATTTTTATTAGTTCATTTTATCGATATATGTTCCCCTTTTAATCCGTACTACTGATGGGACGTTAAAAATTAAGAACATGTTATGACACTATACATTGGGGCATCTTTTATCATACATTGCAACAACAATCAGATATGTTTAGGAGAAAGTACAACACAATTATACATAGAAAACCAACTTTATTTTATTTGTAATTTATACTAAATAGTAGGTAAAAAAGTGTCAACCATCCGGTCGACAAAGCTAGTGGAAACATCTATGAGGTTGGTGGCCCTTCCATGATCCACGGGTATGGCATCAGGACGTCCCAGCGAGGGTGGATAGTTCCTCCAAGTTCGCGGTGTGCTGGGGGCTGCTGGCTGTTGTTTTCCACCATGGTAGAATGATGGTCCCGACACATTAAGTGTTTCATACTGGCTGGTGTAAGTTTTTGGCATCTGTGCCTGGCGAGGTGGTTGAGGGTTGGGTGCCTCCTGAAGCGGGCCAAACCGTGGGAGGGGTTCAAACCCCCGGCTGTGGGCCCGCAAAGCATTGCCGTACCGCATCACCTCGCTCTCGTAGTGCTCCATGAGGTCTCTTGGAAGGTCCGACAGGTTGTTCTGTACGACGTGGTGGAAGAGCTTGAAGGAAGCGGTGGCTGGAGTGTCCCAGTTTCTTCTTCGGTCCCACTTGTTATACAGCTCCTCCAGGTGTTGCTCCCCCTGTCGTAGCTGTGTGTACACATATTTGCATTACAACATGAACAATACAATAATATATATTACTTAAACATTAATGCAGTGTGGCTTATTGATAACGAATATGTGAAAGTGCAAATGTTTAAAAATAAAATCTCAGAATATACTACGGAATCGATAAAATTGCAAATCTCTGATAAAGCTAAGTTATGAATATACTTAACTAATAGGTAAAAGTGTAAATGTATAGTAAAAATCAAAATTCTAAATATAATAACAATTCCATCAAAGGTGAAATCTATAATAAAACAATGCTCTGAATATTATCAATGAATTAAAAACGTAATGATGAAGGCATGTTAACATCGGATAACTAATATTAATATTTACCTTGTCATACAGGCCGGTATTGCTCCGTTCCGGCACGGTGTTGCTGGTGCTGGCTTTACGCCGACGTGCTGTGGTGGTGGGAGTAGGACCTGCAGGCACTGGTGGGCTGTCCTCCTCGTCAGGTTGTGTGCCCGGGTCGTCGGCCAGCTCCTCTTCAAGATCCACAACTGTCATGGTAGCGGTCTGAGCCTGCTTGTAGACCTGTGAAATATTTAGGGTGGTTAGTGAAATTAGGAAAATATTGAACATCTATTTATAAAGCAGTTCAAACAATGATTTAAAACTGATGATATGGGGGAATGAGTTATTACGTTTGAGAGTGTTATATTTTTTGTATGAAATGCAATGTTCAAGCAAATAATTATAAATGTGTTTTAAGATAACGGGAATTATTAATATTAATTGACTATACCTGTACACTTTAGAGGTACAATTATGTCTGCGTGTGAATACTCTTTAAATACATCTCAATCAACAAATGCATAAGAACATATTAAAAATATGTAATCGATATACAATATCCCCAATTGTTTTAGATAAATGTATATACGTTTGATTAATGTATATTAAAAATAATGTCTTGAAGAACACCACTGATTTATTTTTTCCATTATATTGATTGTCCTTTATATTTAGTCCTTTTGGACTAAATTATACTTATATTGTATAAACGTACCTTGCTCGTCCTGGTGGGCATCTTAACCAAATGTAGTTTGAGGAACGCAAAAGCCTCCTTGATCCAGGCGTCCCTCTCAGTGAGCTGAGCTGCACTGGAACCTGACGGGATGTTCTCCAGCTTCCCGAACCGTGTCCTCATACCTTCCATCCACTTGGCTAAGGCTTGCACTGCAAAATAATAATGTATAAACATAAGCAGTGTATAGGTGGTGTTGTATTCGAAATAATATTGAGACACAGAAACTAAGAACATAAAGAATTGGGAGTCATCAACAATGTGGCAGATTCACCTGGCCAGGCAACCACACAGTACATCGAAATATAACGGAAATACAATGCAGCACTTCACAAGACACTTAATAATGATTCATTAATAAATACATGTCTTTGTTATTTCACTTAACATACAAATATTTATACATAACAAACAAATGCACTCAACCAACCTGACACATTCTCCTCCTCAGCCTTCATTGACAGGGTTTTCTCCCTCATGTCCCTGTCCCTGTGCGCCCGGAGTTTGCGGTTGTACAGGAACTCGTTGTCCCTGTACCACTCTGCCACACTTACTTCCGGCATCTCCGGCAGGATGGCGTAGGCCCTCTTCCGTTTTGGCACTGATGACTTGCCAGAAGGTGTGTTGATGGGCGGCGAGGGCGTGGACTTAGTGGTTGACGCCGGGGCGTCTGACTGGGTGGACTGCGTGTAGTCAGGTTGCTGGGAGGGACTCTCACCTACCACAGGCATGTCTTAGGTGGCAATGATTTCATGCCTGGGGGGAAGACCTTTCCGTTTATTCACCATGGCCAGCACCTTCTCTGAGTCGTCAGTGGTGTTGCCCGCATCGGGGTCTGAGTTGAACTGTTGCCCTGACGCTGAAGCATCATCATCGTGTCATCATGTGCTGGTGGGGGTGGTGGCAGGTGTTCCTGTGATGAGGCGAAGAGGTCCACAGATTCCGCCTGTTCGGGAGCATGCCTCTTGGGACGCCCAAACTTTGCCCCCTTTGAACCTCTGGGCATCTTGGCGAGTGGTGGAGTGTCGTACGAGAGAGAGAGAGAAAAGACTGGTGTGGCGTTGTCGGTTGGGGAGTGTGACTGTGAGGCAGCACGTCTCTCCCGGCAGCTTATAAGGAGCCCCGTGCGTGCCTGCCAATGTACGATTCATCCGGTCGCATCTGGTGGTGCCGTGTGTATTCCCCCCTTGTTCTACCCCTAATTTGCTGGACCGTGTGCAAATCTGGTAGCGTCTGGCGTCCCTGGAGGACCCAGGTGTGGCCGCACCTAGCAAAAAGATGCATCGGGTGATAGTCCGCTGTTATTCGAGTGAGCATCGACTTTCCATCGACTGTTATTCTGCCAATTCTAGTCATGGTTGGGTCTACATCGATTGTAAACTCGATACATCGGGCAAGCAACCAGTGATATACGGGTCGATATCTGGTATTCATCCTTGTATTCGGGTTATATTCGACTCTTGTATGAGTTACATGCAATTTTATGAGAGATTCATCCAGTTATCATCGAGTTTCCTTCGGGGTAATATCGACTATCATCGGGTTACATTCGACCCAGGTTCGAGTAATTCGAGTCATCATCGGCAATTCAAAATACAGTCGAACACGACCCGAATAGGTCGAATGTAACCCGAATATGACTCAAATATAACTAGATCGTGACTCGATAGTTTTTTAACGGCTGTTTTTTGACCTGATTCATCGCCAAAAGTTAACGCATGCATTAACTTTTGGCCGATTCACCGGATGATTCCACTCAAGCCCAGAACATCCCAAGAACTTCCCAAAGATAACCGAAGATCACCAGAATCGACCGGAACTGGCTGAAAATTGAATTTTTACATCGATTCGGCCGGTTTCGGGTGGGTTCGACTTCTGTATGACACGGCCTTAAGTAGGAGAGAGGTTGGTAGAGAGAGAGGAAAAGCACCGAAATCAACCAAAGTGAAGTTTTTAGCGAAAGTCTTAGCGTTCAGCTTTGTCAGAGGAAGAAGTGATGGTAGTGCCATCAGAGTGGAAAAGAGGAGGGAAAGACGAAGAAGAAAAGTTGTTAGAGAGGTTTTGGCTAAATGCCAGAAGGCTTGGGAAGAGCTAGCGTTGGATAGTCCAGTGCATTTATTATTGATGAAGGAGTGTTTGGCGAGTCGAAGAACAGATTTGGCTTGATTCCAGGCAGAAACATAGGAAATATGAGATTCTTGAGTTTGAAGGCAACAGTACTGTTTGAATGCTTCCTCCTTATTGCGGACAATGGTAGAACAAGCGTGAGTAAACAAGATATTTTTGCATTAGACTAAGAGAAAGAAAATGGAATATGTCTCCATGCCTGAGAGGATTACCTCTGTAATGCGTTCAGCACTCTCCAAGGGTCCCCAGCCACAGAAGCAGAAGTCATTCTATGGGAAATCAAAGAAGTACTGCTGAAGAGCCTCCCAGTCGGCAGCGCCAAAGTGTCACAAGCGCCACCTGGCTGGGAGGATCAGGTGGCTGTACCAAAGAGATAGGTCGAAGATGGCAGGAGGGTTGAATGGGGTGGGCGTAGCTCTCTCTCTATGTATCCTCCTCAACATCCAGAGGGGCTGTGCTGATATACAGGTGCAGAGGGGACCGGTAGTGTACCAGGTCAACACTAAGCAATTATTGAGGGACCTCGTCATACAGAAATCGCACACAAATGAAATTTCTGTCACCATTCCTGCCTGGTCAATTTCATATATCGGGAAGATGCCGCGGCTTGGCAAGTACTCTGGCACAACCTCGCTACAACACCTATTGTGCTACACTCTAATTAGCTGCGGAGATGTAGAGACCAACCCTGGCCCTAGTTCAACGTTGAAGAAACCTCACCGCCAAACAAGTAAGGCAGACACCAACATTTCAACAGTCCCTAGCATCAAAGTTCAAATCAACAAGCTAGCACCTGCAGCTCCCCTCACACACACACAACTGATGCCGCCTGTCACACAGTGCCACCTTATTACCAGCACCCTGTCAACACTACACTGCCTCCAACTGTACCATCACTACAACATATTTCGGCGTCCCAAGTATCTCAACATGCAACCAGAACACCACAAAAGCAGGAAGCTCTAGCAAACACATCAACAATGAAGTAACAGCAACGAACAAGAACGACAACAACAGTAACCAACCACCCCCGAGCCCGTGCCTTGGTGAGGTAGGGAGCGAAGGAGTAGGCTTATGTGCTCCCTCTCCACCTATAACACGACGCCTCTGCCCAGCTGATCAACCAAACTTACAATACAACGCAACACTATCGGCGACCCAAGTAGCACAACATGTAACCAGAACAGCTAAAAAAGAAGGTATCAGTCGCAACAACATCAACAATAAAGTAGCAACAACGGCCAAGAACAAGGACAACAACATCAAACAACAACTACAGGTAGGGGTGGGAGTGGGCCAAGGGCATAGCCACATCCTGTCCCCCTCTCTCGCGCACACACCCCAGCCGCTCAGCTGATCACCACACCGCCAGACGTACGATAAACAGTAAAAGGAAATGATGTATAGTGTGCAATATTGGATGATTCAACAAAAGGAGTACAACTTCACAATGTAGTAGTTGTAATGAAACAGTACACGATCGATGTACTTACGTTACTAGCAGAAACGAAGTGGAATGCAATAAATGTAGGGAATTAGCTATAAAAGATCCTATAAACATTTGTGATATATGTGAATCACTCATAACACAACAACAAAGGATCCTAATCTGTGTTAAGTGTAAAACTGTAGCTCACATGAAGTGCATATCTAAGAAGACCAACAGTGAAGAACGTGAATTCTTATGCAATAAGTGTGCCTTGCATTTATTACCGAATGCTAATGTAAATGAACCAAGTAACAACTCAGAATCCAGCCAGGACACATTCAAAGATGAATACAGAGTGCTCACCAACAAAGGGCTCCATCTTATCCACATTAACGCCAGATCAATGAACCATAAATTGTCAGAAATAAACATGTTAGCTAATAAGGCCAAAGCTTCAATAATTGCAATTACAGAAACCTGGCTGGACTCGAGTATAAACGATGGTGAAATAAACATTCAAGGTTTCAATATGGTTCGTAATGATGGCAATAGACAAAGGGGAGGAGTATGTCTGTATGTAAAAAACAACCTCACACACACAACTAGGACCGACCTCCATGTAGAAAACCACGAAGCTCTTTGGATTGACTTACACCTGCCTAGGACAAAACCCATCACAATTGGAGTGTGCTATAGGCCACCAGAGGACACACAATTCTTGACCAAACTTGAAAAAAAAAAATCATTACAAGACCCCCGGAATGAATCTATTATACTAGGGGATTTTAACTTGTGTTACAAACAACGAAATGATAGGCTTGTACGAGAATATAGGCACATACTGACAATGCACAATCACAAACAACTCATCACAACCCCCAGACTGGGATAAGTGATCACTTCGTCACATATTGCACACGTATAACTCAAAAAATTACCCTAGAGAATCACAAGGTCATTAAAACAAGGTCACTCAGAAACTACAACAAAGAAACATTTCTGGACATTTTATGGAATACAGATTGGTCTCCAGTGTTTGGAAATACAAACGTTAATGACGCATGGGTTGGCTTCAGAACCATCATCACAAACATCCTAGACGAAATAGCCCCTCTGAAAGACATACAAATTAAAGCAAGGTCAGACCCATGGATCAACAATGACATACTACACCATCTGGAACATAGAGACAATCTGTTAAAATGTCTAGTGAAACGTAGACAGGATCAAGGTCTACAACATGAGTTCAACAGGGCTAGGAATAAACTAAGCAGGAAAATTAGATCAGCGAAATCTAATTATTTCCACAGTAAGGCAGAGGAATATCAGAATAACCCAAAAAAACTATGGAGGCACTTAAAAACAACAGGCTATAGCAACAAGGCAAGCAATTTGTCTAACACTAATATTGCTCTCAACATTAATGATCAAGTTTGCCTCGATAAACGACAAATTTCAACCTACTTCAATTCCTTCTTCACCTCCATAACAAACACACTTGCACAGAACCTACCGCAACCTCTCAATGAATACACCACAACAACGGCCACCTTTCGAAACAGGGATAAAGGCATACACCCGAACACTTTTGGATTGCAAAATGATACACCAAAATACAAATTTGACGAGCTCTCTAACCTAAATGTACATAAAAGCACAGGACCAGACAAAATTCCTGCTAAATTTCTACGAGATGGAGCCATTGGTATAGCAGGTCCCCTAACCCACATCATCAACCTGTAAATTAACACCAACACTGTACCTGCTAAACTGAAGGAAGCTATTGTAACCCCTCTATTCAAGAAAGGAAATAAACTAGATGTTGGCAACTACAGACCAGTTGGCATATTATGTAGTGTATAAAAAATCCTTGAAAGAGCTGTATACACCCAAATTGAACACTACCTCAAAGAAAATTATCTATTCTTTAATTAATTTCATTGGGGGTGTGGTGGTGAGATTAATAAAAATAATACTATAAGTTTCAATCAGGTTTCAGATGCATGTACTCGACAGACTCCTGTCTCATCCACTTAACAGATCATATTCGTAAAGAAATGTCTAAAGGTAACTACACCGGTATGGTTCTTCTTGATCTACGTAAAACGATTGATACAGTAGACCATGATATCCTCTGTAATAAACTACAAGCAATGGGCATTGGGTCAGTGAACTGGTTTAAATCTTATCTTAGTGGTACAACACAAAGCGTCAACATTTATAATAATATATCTGATCCTATGCCAATTAACTGTGGGGTCCCGCAGGGAACCATCCTTCGTCCTTTACTCTTTCTTTGTTACGTGAACGACATGGAACTGAGCGTCTCCTGTAAATTATGGCTGTATGCTGACGACAGCGTTCTTCTGGTTTCAGGAAAAGACCCAATAAGTATTGCCGCTTCACTTTTCAAAGAACTAGAATCGTGTAGTGATTGGCTAGTGGACAATAGACTATCTCTTCACCTGGGCAAGACAGAAGCCACCTTATATGAAACAAAACGCAAACTGAAAGACATTGTGGGCTTCTCGGTCAACTGTAATGATATTCCTATAACAACAGTGTCACAAGTGAAATATCTCGGACTAAAATTGGACTCGATTCTTGTCAGGTGAAACAATTTTGGAATATATCCTGAGTAAATGTAGGGCACGTATAAAACACCTGTATAGACAGGTGGGATGCTTACCAGCGGCGACCAAAAAGACCCTATGCCAAGCGCTTGTTCAATGTAATTTTGAATATTCTGTGTCATCCTGGTACTCTGCATCATTGTGACGCTCACCGCTTCACCCAGAACCGCATGGCTTACTCGCTAGGACTCGCCAGGGCAGAGAATGTAGCTACAGTCTACCTATCATTGTGTACTTTCCTTCTCGAGAAAGCTTGTGTTGCAGACAGTTCAGAACTGTTCTTTGTTTTCGTTTGTCACAATCCTTTCTATTTTATTTAGTCAATTGAAAGTATTGTGTTAAGTAGTTGAATGATGGGAAGGAGAGAGAGAGAGGGAGAGAGAGACCAGGTGGTGTGACTTGGTGGTGAGTGTGGCGCGTGGCTGGCCCCCTTACATAGGCCTCGCGGGATTCGTTGCCTCCTGCCTAACACGGCCTACTAGGCGGCTGCTTACTGGGCGACTGTCGCGCGCCCTCGTGCCATTCCTGCGAACTGGGACTCCAGTCATGCGGTCCCTGGAAATATCCTGGTCAGATCCGTCCCAGACAGCATACTCTAAGCATCTCCCATGAACTGTTCCACAGTCTTGTCTTAGAATCTTTCTCTCCTACTGCCTCTATCATTTCCACTACTTCCTCACCTTTTATTAATATCAATCCCCCTCTGGTTCCCTGCATCCACACCTTGAATTGGTGGCCAGACTGTATTATATGCTGGATCTCACATTTCTTATGTACTAGGCTAAGGTTGAAGATAGTCATTGTCTTTTTGGGAGATTGTATTGCTCGGACTGTCTCCATCAATCACTAATGTTTCTACAGGGTTAAATAATGCTAGACTAGGGATCAGGTACCTTGCTGTTGGTGTTTTCACTGTGTGTAGGCTACTTTTGAGCTGCACGACACTACGGATTCTGTGGGTTATCTGGGTGGATCTTTTGTCTGTGTACCTTGGAGTTTAGACTGTGTAGTGCGTGAGGGCTGCTTGCCTAATCCACCCAACACTGTTCTAACTCTATTTGCTTTTACTTTTGAGGGTCGCCAGGAGGATACTCGATACATGTGATCGAGAATCCTCAAGAGAGCACCCCTTTATATTAACGTAATCAGGCCGCACAGACCCAAGGTCCACACTAGGCTAGGAGCTGCCTTGCTCCACCAGAATTCTGTACCTTTGCGCATCCCAGCTAGAATTTATTAACCCGGGTAGACATTACCTGGATTAGATCATATACTCTTTTATGCATACCCATTATTTCTACACAAGCATTTTGAGGTCTAGGTTGCTGTAGAGAGACACAACCAGCATATACCGGTTTTGTTAATAGGAGTACTACTTTTTCGTGGCGAGCATTATTACTGTAGCACCGCTTATAATATTCTTGTGTCCAATAACATTATAGGTCCAGCCTTTTTGTGTGTTTAGCCTACACGTGCATTGTCCTCCCTCCTGCTATTTTGTGGTTCCATTTCCGATACGTTCTTCTTAGTAGCATCCGACATTATTCAGAAGATTCCTTGTTCGGGGCTTGAGGACTTTGCAACACTTTCTTTCATAAAGGAGTGACAGATATTATTGATTAAAGTAACGTTAAGTAAACCTTCTTCTTGTTTGCATTAGATCACTCTTGTGATTTAATTAAGTTAACTATCTTTTCCTTGTGTACCATAACTAAGCAACCATTATGTTATAGGTAATAGGCTGTTTCAGAGAACATCAGCCTATAGTAGAAGCACATAGATACTGAGAGTTAAGATACCCCGCTATTGCAGATATAACTCTGGAGGGTATATGTGTTCTTTGTTCGACGGGATTATATATCAGGGGTTGGATCTAGCGTTTCCGTTGTTGCATTTATGCCAGTCTAGTCCAATGTATAAGAGCCACTGATTTATACGAGACCCGATCGTAACAAATGGCGACCTAGCTCAGGATTTGGTGAACTGACATATAATTGCAGGTTATTGTGCAGATTTTTCTCACAGTTTAGGCAGTGAACATTTGTTGATTTTGTGGAATATTTTTTGAGGACATGCAAGAATTATTTTTTTAGCAAAGTAATATAGCACTTAAGCGGTCTCCGAGAATTTTTTATTGTGAATATTGTGGTATAAGAGTTTGGGGTACTTCTTTTTGTGTATCAAAGTGAAAAATCTTCAGTGAGCATCATGTCTTATAGCGGATCAGTGCAGGATGAGGACACAGTACGTGATGTAGAAGCTGAGGAGCAGCAGCATGGGCAGGTTGTTAACTTGGTGAACAGTGAGGAGGATGCAAGGAATTTTTTACAATGGCCTGTTACTTCCGACCGGTTGGTGGGTATAAATCTGTACGGTCTCCAGTGCTTAGCCGCAGTTATCGTTCATGTATGTACTAGTGGCATGACCAAGGATGACCTGATGACGTGTGTGCTGGGTTGGGTGACTGGCGTACGAGGTAGGGTGAGTGCTCAGAGCCCTTTGGCCGAGCCTCCCCTTCACTCGACTCCCAATCCTCCTATTGGAGTACCGACCCTGAGCACGCTTCCGCAGGTGGGTAGTGACTGGCAGGGTGGTTTGCCCCTGGGGGGATCACCGGGTATTTCTAACTTCATTGCATCTCCTCCTCCTCAAGGTTTGACCCCGGAGATGCTCTTTCAGCTCGAGCTAGCTAAGATGGAAGAAAGAAAAGAGCTAGCTAAGATAGAAGAGAGAAAAGAGCTAGCTAAGATAGAAGAGAAAACAAGAGCTAGCTAAGATAGAAGAGAGAAATGAGCTAGCTAAGATAGAAGAGAGAAAAGAGCTGGCTAGGATGCAGCAACAGACGAGGGAAGCTGAGCTTAGGACTGAACTAGAATCTACAAGATACTGTGCCGACATGGATTTAGAGAAGTCTCGTGTTGAAACGACGGGACAGCGACTCGGTACTGGAAACCGTGCGCATGATCAGTCTCTGTCGCACCTTCTCAAACTGGTCCCTGTATTTGACGAGTCTGGTGTCACAGAGTTTTTCAATAGATTTGAGAAGAAGTGCCGGGAGCATCAGTGGCCTGAAGTTAAGTGGGCGGCCCTTGTGTCCTCTAGACTCGTAGGTAAGGGGCTCAAGGCTTACGATGCACTGCCTTTGGAGTCCTGCGTTGTTTATGAGGAGCTCAAGGAGGCTGTCCTGCGGGCATATGAGCTACAACCCGAGACATATAGGTTAAAGTTCCGGGGTGTGACTAAGGGGTGAGACAGTACCTTCTTGGAGCATGCCCGGGACCTGTCCGACGCTATGGGAAACTGGCTCAGATCAGAGAAAACAACTACGTTTGATGAGATGAAACAGTTGATGCTTCTAGAGCAGTTTTATAAGTGTACGGGCGGCGACTTGACTTTAAACCTTAAAGAGAAGAACCCAAGAACTCTCGTAGAAGCAGCAGAGATGGCTGATCGTCGGTTGTCACTAATTCGGGGGTGCGGCTCTGCACAGAGAAACGATGTAGGCGTTAAGGAGCGTTACCCTCCCCCTCCCCGGAATATGGACACACATAAATTTAAAAGCAATGACACCAAGACTGATCACAAACCTAGCACCGCCCCGTTTAAGAAGGGTCAGGGGACTTTTACACCTCAGTATAAGTCCAAGGGGAAATTTGAGTGTTATCACTGTCATGAAGAGGGGCACATGGCAAAAGCTTGTCCGAGCAGACCTCCCACGGCGACTGTGTCATTGGCTCGCAGCATTGGGGTGTTCCAGAAGTCTTCTGTGTTTGCTGGAGGCATAAGATCAGAGGATGGAGCACCGCCAGTGAAGAAGGATCCGGAAGGCTCGAACCCTGTCCACGATGCCTTTTTCGACCATAGAGGGCATGGCTGCGTGAAGTGGGGGGGCAAGAAGCACGGGGTACAGCTTTTGCGTGACACCGGTGCCTCTCAGACACTCTTGAAGAATTTCACTGGTAGACCCATAAACGCGGCGCGGGTAGTTGTGGTGCAGGGAGTTAATGCAACTAGGTCATACCTGCTTGTTAGAATGGAGCTTGAAGTTGACGGTGTGACTCGCGAACTGGATGTGGGAATCGTGGAGAAATTGCCTGTTGGGGGCGTCGACCTCCTTCTCGGCAATGACTTTGCGGTGCCTGCTTCTAAGGTTTCACCCTTAGTCGTTGCCAAGGAGCCGGCCGACGTGAGTAGGGAGGAACAGGAGTGGGTTGAGAAGTGTCAGGTGCAACCAATGGCGTGTGTTGTAACCAGATCTCTCGCATCCAGGGAGTCACAGCCTAACCAACAGTCTTCAAATAAGCGGAGGAACGGTCACGAGAAGGTGCTGAAAGCTGATACGGTGGAGAGTCTAGTACCAGCAGCGCTTCTCGGGGACTCAGTATTAGCACCGTTATTAGAGTCTGGAGAAGCACCACCACCTGTCACTGAGAGTGTAGAGGCAGGGCTTAAAGAGACTCAGAGGCAGCAACGGTATACACAGAGAGAGCAACGGGATGCAAAGTTCGATGTTGGGGGAGGGCATGAGTTGTTTCGCAAACACTTAGACAGGCTAGCTCCCTCAGATATTCGCAAATTGCAGCTAGAAGACCCGGAGGTTCTAAAGTGTAGTGACGGTGCTGTCGAACTTGAGAGTAGAGAACGAATGTTGCGTAGTCTGGAGTTGGCTGGCCGCAATCTGGTAGGCTCTCAGGCCCTCATGAAGGACAGGTACGACCACAAGGTGAAACTCAGGGAGTTTCAGGTGGGTCAGGAGGTGTTGATACTACTCCCTCTTGTAGGTCACCCCTTATCCGCAAAGTACGCTGGTCCTTATAGGGTAGCAGAGAAGCTCTCGGACTTAGATTACCTGGTGGCCACTCCAGACAGGCGTAAGAGGAATCAGTTATGTCATGTCAACCTGATGAAGGAGTATGTGAGGCGCCCACCTGAGCCTCTCACTGTCCCCGTGATGACTTTCAGCAGTCAAGGTGGAGAAGGAGAACGGGACAGTCATGCGCAGGTGGATGACAACTGGGATTATCATGTTTCTGCAGATCAGTGGGCGGGAAACACGAGACAGGCGGCTCATGAGGCTTTGCATCACCTACCTGAGCAACAGCGTGTGGCTGTCGAGCGCCTATTTTGTTTATACCCTACTGTATATGCGGAACACCCAGGCCTCACTACTCAGGAGGTGCACAACGTTGATGTTGGAGACCACCCACCCTTCAAATCAGTGCCCTATAGGGTGCCCCCTATTAAATTTCCGGCCCTCCGGGCGGAGTTGGAGTATATGTTGCAACAGGGACTGATCGAGAAGGGGGCGGTAAAGTGGACATCTCCCGTAACGCTGCAACCTAAGCCGGATGGCAAGGTGCGCTTCTGTGTTGATTACCGCAGGCTAAACGGCTTGACTCCCACCAACCAATATCCTCTTCCCCGGGTCGATGACTGTGTAGACAAGATTGGCAGGGCCAAGTTCTTGACCAAGGTGGACCTGGTAAAAGGTTACTGGCAGGTGCCTTTGTCTGAACGGGCGAAAGAGGTGTGTGGTTTTGTGGTGGATGGTGCTACATATCATTGTAATGTCATGCCGTACGGTCTAAAGAACGCACCAGCGACCTTCCAAAGCTTGATGAACGAGTTAGTGGCTGACATTCCGAACTGTACCGTGTACCTGGACGACGTCATTATCTACGATGACGATTTCAAGAGCCACTGTGAACATGTAGAATCCCTATTTAAGAAATTAAGCGAGGCAAACTTGGTGGTCAACCTGGGAAAGTGTGATTTTGTGCGGGCTACCGTGCAGTATCTGGGGTTCATGGTGGGTTTGGGCCAGGTGTGCCCCCCACAGAACAAGATATTGGCTATTAACCACTTCCCCAGGCCGTCCACCAAGAAGCAGATCATGAGGTTTTTGGGCATGATTGGTTACTACCGCCGCTTTATAAAGGGCTATTCTACTGTGCTGGCTCCTCTGACGGACCTATTGGCCAAAGACAGAAAGTTTAAGTGGGCGCCTGAGTGTGAGAGGGCTTTTTTGCTAGTAAAACACCTGTTGTGTACTCACCCAATCCTCAGGGCCCCGGACTTTAGCCGACCATTCCAGCTGGCAACTGATGCCAGTGGTGTGGGGGCTGGTGCCGTTCTGATGCAATCAGACGAAGATGGGCTGGAGCACCCAGTCAGTTTCTTCTCAAAAAAGTTCACCTCGGCGCAGAAGAACTATTCAGTAGTTGAGAAGGAACTGCTGGCGATTGTGCTAGCGCTCAGGCACTTTGAGGTGTATGTTCCAGCCTATGGACCAGTTGTGGTGATCTACACCGACCATCACCCCCTCAAGTTCCTGAATCAATTCCATAACCGGAATATGAGGCTGATCAGGTGGTCATTAATGTTGCAGGAATACAACCTAGACATACGCCATATTGCCGGTTCTGAGAATGTGATTGCAGATTGCTTATCGAGGGTGGAAGACCCGGGGTAGATCATCACAAGGGTAGCCTCCTACTTTGGTTTGATTAGTATGTTTACGTCTGGTGCTTGTTGGCTCGCGTGGGTAGCCCAGCGTATTGGGTCATAAAGTAGGAGTTGCTGTGTTGGTATAGAAGAAAAAACTAGGCTGCCCCTGTAGTGCAGCCGCCATAAACATATTAAAAATATAAAAAATCCTATAAAAACTCTTTCTTTGATAGTTAAATTTGTTTTAAGTATGTTATAGCAGAAATTCTGAGTTGTACTCCTCTCAGAAGGCTGGGCTAGTGAAGCTCGCTCTTATGAGCATAACTATGTAATTTAATCTATTGTGTTGGGAGGGGTTGTTCATTTTTATAATGTGTTATTTTGAAGAGAACTGTACTCCTCTCAGAAGGCTGGGCTAGTGAAGCTCGCTCTTATGAGCGTAACTATGTAATTTAATCTATTGTGTTGGGAGGGGTTGTTCATTTTTATAATGTGTTATTTTGAAGAGAACTGTGCTTTACATTTCATTGTCGCTGGGTGACTAGGAGTGGCGAATTTTGTATGGGTTCTGCGTGTCAGATTTAGAGCTCATAGTTGGAGCCTTTTAAAAATCTTGGGTGGGGTGTGACGCTCACCGCTTCCCCCAGAACCGCATGGCTTAATCGCTAGGACTCGCCAGGGCAGAGAATGTAGCTACAGTCTACCTATCATTGTGTACTTTCCTTCTCGAGAAAGCTTGTGTTGCAGACAGTTCAGAACTGTTCTTTGTTTCCGTCTGTCACAATCCTTTCTATTTTATTTAGTCAATTGAAAGTATTGTGTTAAGTAGTTGAATGATGGGAAGGAGAGAGAGAGAGAGAGACCAGGTGGTGTGACTTGGTGGTGAGTGTGGCGCGTGGCTGGCCCACTTACATAGGCCTCGCGGGATTCGTTGCCTCCTGCCTAACACGGCCTACTAGGCGGCTGCTTACTGGGCGCCTGTCGCGCGCCCTCATGCCATTCCTGCGAACTGGGACTCCAGTCATGCGGTCCCTGGAAATATCCTGGTCAGATCCGTCCCAGACAGCATACTCTAAGCATCTCCCATGAACTGTTCCACACTCTTGTCTTAGAATCTTTCTCTCCTACTTCCTCACCTTTTATTAATATCAATCCCCCTCTGGTTCCCTGCATCCACACCTTGAATTGGTGGCCAGACTGTATTATATGCTGGATCTCACATTTCTTATGTACTAGGCTAAGGTTGAAGATAGTCATTGTCTTTTTGGGAGATTGTATTGCTCGGACTGTCTCCATCAATCACTAATGTTTCTACAGGGTTAAATAATGCTAGACTAGGGATCAGGTACCTTGCTGTTGGTGTTTTCACTGTGTGTAGGCTACTTTTGAGCTGCACGACACTACGGATTCTGTGGGTTACCTGGGTGGATCTTTTGTCTGTGTACCTTGGAGTTTAGACTGTGTAGTGAGTGAGGGCTGCTTGCCTAATCCACCCAGCACTGTTCTAACTCTATTTGCTTTTACTTTTGAGGGTCGCCAGGAGGATACTCGATACTTGTGATCGAGAATCCTCAAGAGAGCACCCCTTCATATTAACATAATCAGGCCGCACAGACCCAAGGTCCACACTAGGCTAGGAGCTGCCTTGCTCCACCAGAATTCTGTACCTTTGCGCATCCCAGCTAGACTTTATTAACCCGGGTATACATTACCTGGATTAGATCATATACTCTTTTATGCATACCCATTATTTCTACACAGGCATTTTGAGGTCTAGGTTGCTGTAGAGAGACACAACCAGCATATACCGGTTTTGTTAATAGGAGTACTACTTTTTCGTTGCGAGCATTATTAGTGTTGCACCGCTTATACTATTCTTGTGTCCAATAACATTATAGGTCCAGCCTTTTTGTGTATTTAGCCTACACGTGCATTGTCCTGCCTCCTGCTATTTTGTGGTTCCATTTCCGATACGTTCTTCTTAGTAGCATCCGACATTATTCAGAAGATTCCTTGTTCGGGGCTTGAGGACTTTGCAACACTTTCTTTCATAAAGGAGTGACAGATATTATTGATTAAAGTAACGTTAAGTAAACCTTCTTCTTGTTTGCATTAAATCACTCTTGTGATTTAATTAAGTTAACTATCTTTTCCTTGTGTACCATAACTAAGCAACCATATGTTATAGGTAATAGGCTGTTTCAGAGAACATCAGCCTATAGTAGAAGCACATAGATACTGAGAGTTAAGATACCCCGCTATCGCAGATATAACTCTGGAGGGTATATGTGTTCTTTGTTCGACGGGATTATATATCAGGGGTTGGATCTAGCGTTTCCGTTGTTGCATTTATGCCAGTCTAGTCCAATGTATAAGAGCCACTTCTTTATACGAGACCCGATCGTAACATCATCTAAATCAGCACAGCATAAACTTCAGGTCACTCAAAATAAAATGGTTAGGTTTATGCTGAACCTAGGACCCAGATCGCATGTTGGCCAGGAACAACTTCAGTCACTTGGTATGCTCAATGCCTCTGACAGGGCCAAACAAATCAGGCTCACTAATGCCTTCAAGATATTCTATGACAGAGCTCCAGAGTATTTAAAGAGTAATTTTGTTAAAGCAAATGAGAGGAGTGGACATAATACAAGAAATAGGATGTTTAATTTTACGGTCCCGAGAATCCAAGGACAGGGTAAGCTAACATTCTTCTTCACTGCTATCTGTTACGATCCAGGTTCTCAAAGACACAGGGCTCTTCAACATTGGACTAGATAATGGCAAAATGCAACAACGGTAACACTAGATCCAACCCCTGCCTTAAACACTGGAAAACAAAACACCATTACCGCCCTGAGTCGTGCCTGGACAACGAGGTATCCTATGACTCGGTAACTGGTGCACACACACTAGGCTGACGCTTGATGAAACAGCCTATTCTCAAACAGTAAAAGATTACTCGATTAGGTTACACAAAGAAAAGATAGTTAACGTGATTAATTAACGTTACGGTAGATACTCAAATAACTGGCACTCCTGTATTAAAGAAAGTGCAATGCTAGTCCTGCAACATCAACTGGAAACTTCTGAAATAAGTCTGATGCTGGGAAGATGTTCGTAAAGAATCTTGAACAATTATAATGCAGAATACGGGTCACAATAAATACTAGGACATATAGTAATAATTGGCAGGCGAATAATAAAGGCTGCGCAAATGTAGTAATGCTCGACAACTAAAGAAATGCTTCGTGACACAACGCAACAGCCTACTAGGGTTGTGCAACTCAACAACAACCTCGGCTCAAAAGTGCAGTGAATAATAATGTTGCATACATATAATAATGGGGGCTTATCTCTAACCAGTGTCTGCTCAGTTAATAAAGTCTAGCTGGGGTATCAAGGCAGGGCAACAATGGGTGGGCATGCGGCTCGTAGCCTAACGTTGTCCGAAGGTGGTATAATGAAGATTACGTTATATGACGGCGATGCTCTCTTGATAAATCTAGGTCTCTAGTACCTAGTTCTATCCTGGTGATCCCTCAGAAGTCAACACAAAGAGGCAGCACTATGTTGTGAGGGATAGGCTATGGCCCTCTCACACCACAGCGCTGTGCTCGCAAAGTAAACCCACCCGAAGACAACTTAGGCTCCCACAGTACCTGTCGATGTCGTGCAGGGCTTAGCTAACACTGCACACATCGGAGACAACGACACAGTAACCTTACCCCCAGTCTAGCTTTAGATAACCAAGCAGAATCACTCAAGACCTTGCCAGGGAGACATATACCGGTCTACAACCTTCCCGAGAGAGGACACACATGGAAAAGTCCGTCTCTCCAACCCCTCAATAAAGCATAATACCTCCTTAATCTAATACATGGAAATATCTGAGAGCTTCGCGTACAATAAGACTGGCCGACGGTGAACGTCTATGCTGAAACGAAAAGGGATGTTGAGTTAAATAAAGATTAGAGAATGAGAAAGGAGAAGTCGAGAGAGAGAAATAGTATGCAAAGTGGCGAGTATGGGGGACAGAATTGCAAAGGATGTAGACGATACGTGTTTCAGGCAAGCTTTGAGCTAGTAAAAAACATGAGGCCGCGATGGGCAGGGACTAGTTGACCACCCGGCCGCCAACGCCGTCAGCGCCCAAGCGAGCCGCGTGATAGCTCACCCCGCTGCCAGGTGTACCCCATCACCCTCTCTCGCTCGCCTCCCACATAAGCAACATTTATATTATAGCGAATATAAAATATAAGGCGCGGTCACAGACCAAAACAAAGACCATTTCTAAACTGTCTGTGGCAACACGACACTAATAAAAGAAAGCAGATCATTCTAGGACAACTGTAGCCCATCCCCCCATCCTGGCGAGCGCTAGCGAGCTGCAATGCCCCTCGCAACCATTCTGTCAACGCCGGGAGGCGTCACACCCCCCCCAAGATATGGGACACTCAACTATGGGCCCATATCTGAACAGACAGAATGTCGCTAGAATCTGCCACTCCTAACCAGTCTGCCACTCATGGAATGCAAGCTCAGTCTCCTCAAAAAAAAATACAACAACATTTATATATAAAAAACAAATCTTATCACCCTTCCCAAACATAATACATTAATTCATAACATTGTGCTCCCAGAGCGAGCTTTAAGAAGCACAGCCTACTGAGGGAAAATCATCTGCAATCAGTACTCAGCTACAATATTATCTTAAAATTAATTATTAAAAAGAAAGAGTTTTTATTTAATTTTTCATATTTTATTTTAATGTTGTTTTTTGGTGGCTACTATAGATGTAGCCTAATTTTCGTCGAATCAAAGCCAACAACTCCTGCCCTGCAACCCTACGCTGATGCTACACACGCGAGCCAACAAGCACCAGCGCAAAAATACACCGCGAGCCAAGACAGGAGGCTATACCAACATACTGTGGTAGCCTACCCCGGATCCTCCACCCACAACAGACACTGACTGAACAGCGAGGGTTCTCCTGCAAACAAAGCCAAAACATTATCAGTGCCCCCAGCATGTCACACATCCAACTTGTGTTCCGGCAGCACAACAACACCTGACACTGATAAACTGTCCAGTTCATCGCAAGACTGGCACTTCTCTTCGCTCTTTCCGGCAACGGGGCCTGCCAATAACCCTTCACTAGTTCTACCTTCGTGATGAGCGAGGCAGCCCCGAAGCGGTCTATGGTGTCGTCAACTCTGGGTAATGGATAGGCGTCTGTCAGGGATAATGCTTCCACACTCTTGCAATCAACATACACACGGACTCTGCCACCAAACTCAGGTTGCAAAGCCACTGGCAACGACCACACACGATATCCCTCATCCCTCAGACCCCCTCTCCACACGCCGTCCAGCTCCGCCTTCACAACAGGCTGTCGAGCAGGATTCACACGGTAGGGAACCAACTCGAGCATTGCACTGTCTCCAGCCTCCATGTCGGATTCTACCCCGTACATCAGGCCTGGAGAAGCAACAAACATGCGGACGGACTGCCACAGCCTAGTAAACAACTCCTCTTGTCGCTCAGGAACAAGAGGTTGCAACTTATCTCGCAGAACAATATGCCTAGTGCCCTCCCACATCTCCTTCACCATGTGGAGAGGACCCCTCACCTGATGCCCGAAAACAAGCTCATTCGGACTGAAACTGAGACTCTCTCCAGGTACTTCTCTTGCCGCGAACAAAACATACGGCAGACCAAGGTCCCAATCCTTTCCATTCTCTGCGCAGTAACATCGAAGCATGCTTTTCAGCGTGGCGTGCCACCTCTTCAACACCCCTTGACTCTCCGGGTGATACGCAGAAGAGACGACAGTGCTGATGCCATGCTGAATCATAGTTTGTTTGAACAGATTAGATGTAAAACTAGAACCTTGGTCCGATTGCACCTCTTGCGGGTAACCATACCACGAGCAATACCAGAGCAGGTTCCGGACAACAGTTTTCGCCGTGCCATTTCTCATTGGATATGCATCAGGATAACGAGTGGCCACATCCATGATAGTTACTAGAAATGTATTACCGGCACTAGTAGGGGGTAGGGGTCCGACCATATCAATGATGACCTTACTGAAGGGCGGTCCTCTGACAGGAATGGGGTGCAACGGGGCTCTCGGAATTGTTTGGTTAGGTTTTCCAACCCTCTGGCATGTATGACACCTTGCTATCCAGGTTACCACCTGCCCCTTCAACCCCGGCCACCAAAACAATTTTTCTAAAGCCGCCACCGTTTTTCTCACCCCTAGATGTCCTGCCAGTGGTATGTCATGCGCCAACCTCAGTAGGCTATCCCTGCACTCCTGTGGCACCACCAACTGGTCCACTACTCCGGACCCCTCTTGCCAACTACGTTTAGGGTCTTGAAAATGCCTATAGAGGATGCCTTCTAAATAAAAAAAATCTCCTGGCTGTGCATAGCCGTCCTCATCGAGCTCTACAGCTCCATTAGCACACGTTTGGAGCTCAGGGTCCTCTAGTTGCAACCGACGTATATCTGAGGGTGCCAAGCGATCAAACTGCTCCCAGAGCAATGCATGACCTTCCCCGATACTGGGCTGCTCCCTCTGTCTCTCTCGATGTACATAACGTTGCTGTCGTGGAGACTCGTCATGCCCAGCCTCGTCACTCTCGATGACAGGCCCAGGGGCTACTCCAGAATTAAGTAATGGTGCTAATACTGAATCACCCAGGAGAGCCGCCGAGTCAAAACTCTTAAAACCAACTCCAGCTTTAGCCTCCTCCTGTTGATCGTTCCTCCGCTGGTCTGAAGACAGAGGACTAGGCTGTGACACTTTAGCTGCCCGAGCTCGGGTGACAACACACGCCATGGGTTGTGTCTGGCACCGCTCGACCCACTCTTGCTCTTCCCTACTCACGTCGGCCGGCCTCTCGGCAACGACTAAGGGTAGAACCTCAGAAGCGGGCATTGCAAAGTCGTTGCCGAGAAGAAGGTCGACGCCCTCCACTGGCAGTTTCTCCACAATCCCGACATTCAATTCACGTGCCACACCATCCACCTCCAACTCCAACCGCACCAGCGGGTATGACCGAGTTGCATTAATACCCTGCACCACCACCCGAGCCGCGTTTATAGGGTAGCCAGTCAAGTTTTTCATCAGAGTCTGGAGAGCACCTGTACGCGCAAGACCTCTACTCCATGCTTGCGCCCCGCCCACATCACACAACCCCGCCCTCTATGGTCGCAAAAAACATCCTGAGCAGGGTTCGAGCCTCCCAGGTGCTTCTGCATTGGCTGTGCCTCAGCCTCTGACGAACTGCCCCGGGCAAACTCAGACGACTTCGGAGACACACCAATGTTGCAGGCCAAAGACACAGCTGCTGTAGGTGGTTTCCTAGGACAGACTCTTGCAAAGTGCCCCTTTTTATGACAATGATAACACTCCAACTCCCCTTTGGGCTTCCCTTGGTACTGGGAAGGGCCCGGCCCCTTCTTAAATGGGACGGTGCTAGTCTTGTGTTCAGTCTTGGTATCATGGCTCTTGTACTTGTTTGCATAAGGTATATCACTAACTCGGGAGGGTGGGGCGTCACGCCCCTTGTTACCTGCCTCACTACGCTGGGCAGACCCGCACCCACGAATTAGTGATAGCCGGAGGTCAGCCATCTCAGCTGCCTCCTGTAGAGTTTTTGGTTGCTTTTCTCTAAGGTTTAACGTCAGGTCGCCGCCCGTGCACTTGAAAAACTGCTCTAAAAGCACCAACTGTTTAATGTCGTCAAACGTAGTAGCTTTCTCCGACCTCAGCCAATTCCCAAAAGCATCGGACAGCTCCCGGGCATTCTCCAAAAAGGTGCTCTCCCGACCCTTGGTAACACCCCGGAACTTCAACCTGTACGTCTCTGGTTGTAGTTCGTATGCTCTCAGGACAGTCTCCTTGAGTTCCTCATAGATAATACACGACTCTATAGGCAACGCATCGTAGGCTCTAAGACCCTTGCCTATTAATCTAGAGGATACAAGTGCTGCCCATTTATTCTCTGGCCACTGGTGTTCCTGGCACTTCTTCTCAAAGCGTGCGAATTTTTTTGTAACACCACTCTCATCAAACAACGGAACCAGTTTCAATAAGTGCGAGAGAGGTTGATCATGAGCACGGTTACCAGCCCCAAGTCGCTGTCCCGTTGTCTCTACTCGCGACTTCTCTACGTCCATGTCGGCACAGTACCTAGTCGACTCTAAATCAGCTTGGATTTTTGCTAGCTCTATGTGCTGCTGACTGATAGTTTTTCTCTCTTCTATCTTGGCTAATTCTAATTGCTGCTGATGCTGAAGCTTAGCTAATTCTAGCTTAAACAATAATTCTGGAGATAACCCTTGAGGAGGTGAAGGTGCTACAATGTTTGAAATTACCGGTGGTCCCCCTAGGGGCAACCCACCCTGCCAGTCACCACCCAACTGCGGAAGCGTACCCGGGGTCGGCAAACTACTGGGATGGGTGGGAGTCGAGTGTAGGGGAAGCATGGCCGAAGGGCTCTGAGCACTCCACCCATCTCGCTCACCAGTCACCCTGCCCAGTACACACGTTATCAAGTTATCCTTGGTCATGCTGCTAGTAACCGCATGACCGATAGCTGTGGCCAGGCATTGAAGACCGTACCGATCCATACCCTCCAACCGCTCGGCAGTAACAGGCCATTGCAAAAATATCCTAGGATCCTCCTTACAGTTCACCCGATTAACCCTTTCATCATGCTGCTGTTCCTCAGTTTCGACATTACGTACTGTGTCTCCATTCTCCTCTGACCCGGTATAAGACATGATGCTCACAAAAATGTCTCACCACAATATTCAGAAAAGAAGTACCCCAAACTCTTATGTAGCACTATTCACTTGCTAAAAATGTCTGAAGACTCTCAAGTGCTATACTACTTTGCCAAAACAAAATTAACGTGCCCACTATATTCCTCAATAAACAAATGACCACAACAATCCTGCAATTATCTCTTAGTTCACAAGATCCTAAGCTAGGTCGCCATTTGTTACGATCCAGGTTCTCAAAGACACAGGGCTCTTCAACATTGGACTAGATAATGGCAAAATGCAACAACGGAAACACTAGATCCAACCCCTGCCTTAAACACTGGAAAACAAAACACCATTACCGCCCTGAGTCGTGCCTGGACAACGAGGTATCCTATGACTCGGTAACTGGTGCACACACACTAGGCTGACGCTTGATGAAACAGCCTATTCTCAAACAGTAAAAGATTACTCGATTAGGTTACACAAAGAAAAGATAGTTAACGTGATTAATTAACGTTACGGTAGATACTCAAATAACTGTCACTCCTGTATTAACACCTTACGAGCGGCCTATGCGGTTTATTTATATGTACCGCCCAGCGGGGTGTTTTTAGCCAAAATAGGGCTGTTTACGTGATCATTTTCATGCCTAAATAAGACCCAGAACGTAAAACAAGTACCTATCCCTGAAAGGGCATAAACAGAGCTTTCGAATGACACCATAACGATCCTTTTATGATGGCTAGTTTTCTTGCAATAACCGTGCAACGCGAGTGCAAAAAGCATGTAATTAGCCACTTTCCCGATACACTTCCTTATATAGCGAGTGAGAGAGGGAGGAGGGAGCTGGGATTCGTGTCAGTATGTTCGCCGCGGTGGTCTGGAGCAGTCATACGCTCGCTACTCTCCTGCCACCACTTGTCTCTCTCTCTCAGCAACATTACGTGCTGAAATTGCCACTCGAGTTATGTCGAGCGCCGCCACATAGTCCAGCTTTATTTAACTCGACTTATGTGGTGAGCCGCTAATTAAGGGTTAAAGAAAGTGCAATGCTAGTCCTGCAACATCAACTAGAAACTTCTGAAATAAGTCTGATGCTGGGAAGATGTTCGTAAAGAATCTTGAACAATTATAATGCAGAATACGGGTCACAATAAATACTAGGACATATAGTAATAATAGGCAGGCGAATAATAAAGGCTGCGCAAATGTAGTAATGCTCGACAACTAAAGAAATTCTTCGTGACACAACGCAACAGCCTACTAGGGTTGTGCAACTCAACAACAACCTCGGCTCAAAAGTGCAGTGAATAATAATGTTGCATACATATAATAATGGGGGCTTATCTCCAACCAGTGTCTGCTCAGGTAATAAAGTCTAGCTGGGGTATCAAGGCAGGGCAACAATGGGTGGGCATGCGGCTCGTAGCCTAACGTTGTCCGAAGGTGGTATAATGAAGATTACGTTATATGACGGGAATGCTCTCTTGATAAATCTAGGTCTCTAGTACCTAGTTCTATCCTGGCGATCCCTCAGAAGTCAACACAAAGAGGCAGCACTATGTTGTGAGGGATAGGCTATGGCCCTCTCACACCACAGCGCTGTGCTCGCAAAGTAAACCCACCCGAAAACAACTTAGGCTCCCACAGTACCTATCGATGTCGTGCAGGGCTTAGCTAACACTGCACACATCGGAGACAACGACACAGTAACCTTACCCCCAGTCTAGCTTTAGATAACCAAGCAGAATCACTCAACACCTTGCCAGGGAGACATATACCGGTCTACAACCTTCCCGAGAGAGGACACACACGGAAAAGTCCGTCTCTCCAACCCCTCAATAAAGCATAATACCTCCTTAATCTAATACATAGAAATATCTGAGAGCTTCGCGTACAATACGACTGGCCGACGGTGAACGTCTATGCTGAAACCAGAAGGGATGTTGAGTTTAATAAAGATTAGGGAATGAGAAAGGAGAAGTCGAGAGAGAGAAATAGTATGCAAAGTGGCGAGTATGGGGGACAGAATTGCAAAGGATGTAGACGATACGCGTGTCAGGCAAGCTCTAAGCTGGTAAAAAACACGAGGCCGCGATGGGCAGGGACTAGTTGACCACCCGGACGCCAACGCCGTCAGCGCCCAAGCGAGCCGCGTGATAGCTCACCCCGCTGCCAGGTGTACCCCCTCACCCTCTCTCGCTCGCCTCCCACACAAGCAACATTTATATTATAGCAAATATAAAATATAAGGCGCGGTCACAGACCAAAACAAAGACCATTTCTAAACTGTCTGTGGCAACACGACACTAATAAAAGAAAGCAGATCATTCTAGGACAACTGTAGCCCATCCCCCCATCCTGGCGAGCGCTAGCGAGCTGCAATGCCCCACGCAACCATTCTGTCAACGCCGGGAGGCGTCACACATCAAAGACTGGAACGACCTACCCCAGTCAGTCCGTGAAAAGAGAACACTGTATTCCTTCAGACGTAGCTTGAAGGAGCACCTGGACCGGACAGCTGCGAGAAGGGAGCACCAAGCTAAAGTCCACTACTAAATACGACATAAGAGATAGGCAAAACAAACTGACAAGATTACTGATTACTGATTACTGATAATTAATATAGGATGTAAGGTATCTTAAAATAACCCCCTAGAAATACTTTCTCTAAAGTATCTTTTTTTTTTATCCTCCCCTTTTTCCCCAGCTAACCTAATCCCATTAGGACCCCAATGGAAATACGCCTAACGGCCTTATTGGGCTATCTTGAGTTGGAATTATGCAAGACTGGTACACTTCATATTTGTAACATATTATGTGGTACCAACATTGTAAAATGCTAACTGAATAAAAATTATTATTAATATTATTATTATTAGGTTAGGATGTTGATAGAGTATGTCTGGTTCGTACGTCTTCTTAGTAGCGAAAGTGTTAGCAAAGAGTTCACCTTTGTCAGAGGAAAAAGTGATGGTATTGTCATCAGAGTGGGAAAGAGGAGGGAAAGACAAAGTATACTTACACATACACAGCTGTAAGTAATCTAAACCTTTCTCCATCATCCGTCGTCTCTCTCTCTCTCTCTCTCTCTCTCTCTCTCTCTCTCTCTCTATATATATATATATATATATATATATATATATATATATATATAAATATATATATATATACATATATATATATACTGTACCGTATATACTGTATATATATATATACCGGTATATATATATATATATATATATATATATATTTATATATATATCATATATATATATATATATATATATATATATATATATATATACTGTATAAGCTGTTCATTAGCATGTTTTGTTTTGGTTTTCTATGTGAATGAGGGAGACAAAAGGCATAACTGCCTGCAGCGAGTGCCTCCCCCAGATTTCAAAGAGTGACAGGGCCGAAATCAAGGGACATTCGAGCTAAAATGCCTGGACACACGGAGTTTGAAGCAATTTAAGTCATAGGAAGAGGGAAAGACTGATTCTGGGAGAGAGTTCCAGTGCTCAGCAGTTAAATAGAAGAAAGTCTGAAAATAGCGTTTCACTCTTGGGTTGGAGAGTTGCACAGATAGGGGTGGGATTGTGTTGCAAGGCGGGTACTACGTACCCTACGTAGAGGAGGTGGTATACACTGGGAAAGCTTCGAGGAACACTGATTATTGAAGTAGCGAGAGATGCAACATTGCTGCTAAGAGAGAGAGATTGCAGAGAATTGGAGAGTGGACAGGAGTTAATGATACGAAAGGCTTTCCTTTCTACATTATCTTGGAGTGCGGTGTGAGAGGATCCTCCCCACACATGTGAACAATACTTAATACAAGGATGCACTGTGCCCCTGTACAGAGCAAGTAGCTGCGCAGGGGTAAAGAACCTCTTGAGGCAGTTGAGCACACCCAGCTGCCTTAGCCAGACTGGTAATATGGTCTTTCCAAGTGAGAGCAGAAGAAAAAGAGACAACGAGAACATTGAGGGAAGATGAAGGGTTGATTTTTGTATTGTTGAAGAATAAGGGATAGTACTCTGGAGGTTCCTGATGGGTAGTAAGATGGATAAATTGAGTTTTGGAAGCATTAAATGTAACAAGGTTTTCTCTACCCCAATTGGAATCATAGATCAGAAGATTAGCATTTTATGGCTTCATTACGTTTACTTTTGAGGGACTGCTGGCTGGGGCGTTCTGGAAAACTAATTGAGTGGTGTAAAGTAGAGTCGTCTGCATATAAATGGATGGGACTAGATGTACAGTTCAGAAGATAATTTATGAAAATTAGGAAGAGAATAGGAGATAGGACAGAACCCTGAGGAACACCGGAGTTGATAGAATGAGGAATTGAGCGATGGCCGTCCCCAATCGCAGCTATGGAAGGGCTAGAAAGTAAATTAGAGACAAAGGCACAGGTGGAGGGACAGAAACCGAAGGAGGGCAGTTTGGAAATTAAAGATTTGTGCCAGACTTAATCGAAGGCCTTCAATATGTCTAGTGCAACAGAAAAAGTCTCACCGAAGTCCCAAAAGTTGGATGACCATGAGTTAGTAAGATATGAAAGAAGATCACCAGTAGAGCAACCCTTAACCCGGCAAGTGCGGGAAGACTCTTAAGAGTTTCCCAGGGCGACTGCGGGAAGACTCTTAAGATCCTGGGCCTAAAAAAATCCATTTAAAACACCCCCATTTTTTTTTTTTTTTTTTTTTTTTTTTTTTTTTTTTCCCCTGGGCCATGCCAAATATTACTCCTCCACATCCCCTCCTTCCCCACTTTCCTCCCCTCCTTCAGTTATCACCTATTTTCCCTGTTATTCCCTTATTCTGTGGTCTATTTTTGTGCTAACATTAGCGAGTTGGTAGCAGGGCGTTGTCATCACTGTTACCAAGCGTGAGAAAGAGCGAGAGAGAGACTATTGCTTAACCCTTATTTAGCAGGCTAGGTGGTCTATTTGACCGTAGCGCCCAGCGTTTTTTTTTTTACCCTAAATAGGGTTGTTTACGTGATCATTTTCATGCCTAAATAAGACTCAGAGCATAAAATAAGTATCTATCCCTGAAAGGGCATAAACAGAGCTTTCCAATGACACCCGAACCATCCTTGTACGACCACTGGTTCTCTTGCAACGATCGTGCAACACGAGTTCAAAAACCCTATAATTAGGTAATTTCCTTACATAATTCCCTGTGTAGCGAGTGAGAGAGGGGGGAAGAAGGTGGGATACAGTTCAGTTGGTCCACGGTGGTCATGGGGACCGGTCATAGCGTTGCTACGCTCGTCCCACCGCTCAGCTCTCTCTCTCAGCAACATTACGTGCCGAAAATGGCGGTCGACATAAGTTGTGCACCGCCACATAGTCCATATTTATTTCACTCGACAATAGTTGCGCGCCGCCAATTAAGGGTTAACAGTGTCTCTCCAGACAAGGAGAAGGGAGGAGGGGAGGGAGGTTGCCTCAGCCATACATTATGTAACTTTCGGCCTATATCGCCGATTTTGACCATCCAAACGCTGTTTCCACTTGTTTTATTGCTGTAACAGGTTAATACCTTTATAATCAACCTAAAATAGGCGCATATGGATAAGTATTAACCCACTGAGCCCCAGCGACGCAGGGTTTGCGTCCACAATGTATGTAACGCTAAACCCCAGCGACGCATGGTTTGCATCCTGGCCGGTCCGGTCCCAATTACTCCGGTCCTATGGCACCTAGAGGGCTCAGATTTGTATGAGAACTGAGTAAGTATCCCACGCACCCATGCCGATGGTTGAAAACTCTCAAAGTTCAACCGCGTGAGCGGGCCAAAACATGTTTTTTTGGGGAAATTGCCTTCAATTTTTTACTCTTGTAAAATCCGTTTTCGGGGGCTCTGTAGGACCATTTTTTGAGCTTTTTGATCGGTTTTTCGTGGTTTTTCCTTCATTCCTAACCCATTCGCTATTGTTTCTGGAATAAACAAAAATTTCAGAATCAGCCGGTCCTGGGTGGTACATTTATAAATATTTAGCTGGTACTCAGCGGGTTAATGCTATTTATGGTAAAATAGCGATGTTAGTGATGGGAACAGCTCAAATACATACGCACAGGCGTGTGGTGTCTCATACCCCCCATGCGCACGTCTTAGGTTAAGGAAGCCATATTGGCGATCTGAGAGCAGATTATGAGAAGAGAAATGCGTAAGAAATTTGGAAGCAAGAATAGTTTTAAAAACTTTAGAGATACAAGAGATAAGAGCAATTGGACGATAGTTGGAGGGTTGAGAGCGGTCACCCTTCTTTGGGACAGGTTGAATGGGAGCAAACTTCCAGCAAGAAGGAAAGACGTTAGAGGAGAGACAGAGACGAAAGAGTTTGCCTAGGCAGGGGGTCAGCACGAAAGCACAGTTTTTAAGTACAACAGGAGGAACACCGTCCGGACCGTACGCCTTCTTAGTATTAAGCCCAGAGAGGGTAGAAAGTACATCTTTAGAAGAGATTAGGATATTAGGCATAAGTAGGAGAGAGGGGGGTGGAGAGGGAGGAATAGCACCGGAATCATCCAAGGTAGAGTTTCTGGCAAAAGTTTGAGCAAAGAGTTCAGCTTTGTCAGAGGAAGAAGTGATAGTTGTGTCATCAGAGTGGAAAAGGGGAGGGAAAGACGAAGAAGAAAAGTTGTTGGAGAGGTTTTTGGCTAGATGCCAGAAAGCTTGGGAAGAGCTAGAGTTGGATAGTTCAGTGCATTTATTATTGATGAAAGAGTGCTTGGCAAGTCGAAAAACAGATTTGGCTTGATGCCGGGTAGAAACATAGGAAGAATGAGATTCTTGAGTTTTAAGGCGTCGGTACCGTTTGAATGCTTCTTCTTTGTTGTGGACAGCAGTAGAACAAGCGTGAGTAAACCAAGATTTTTGTTGCATTAGACTGAGAGAAAGAAAACGGAATGTACGTTTTCATGCCCGAGAGGATTACCTCGGTAATGCGTTAAGCACTCTCCGAGGGTCCTCGGCCATGGAAGCAGAAGTCATTCCATGGGAAATCAAAGAAGTAATGCCAGAGAGCCTCCCAGCTTCCAGATGTTGGGTGCTTCATATGCGTCGCACTAGATGGTCTCAGTGGAGCTTCAAGGTGTTGGTTGCTTCCTTTCTGCCACTCTAGTTTACGGCACCTTATTTATACACGTTACTTGATTTGGAGAGAGCAGCTATATGGTCGTTCACAGCATCTTCGAATATGGTCGGGCATCTTTTATGCTATGAATTTGTGACAATATAAGGGGGGTTTTCTTGATGTGTCAGTGGTGCTAGAATACTTATAGAACAGCGGGAACGATCAGATCACCTCGGAAAAAACCCAGACGTTTGGCGTGGACCTGAGGTGAGGTCCTTTTGGTCTGCAGTACATGACGATATCCACTGTGCTATGGCCTATCACCGCTTGTTTGCAGGCAATTTTGATTTTGTCAGTATTTTTGCTTTTGATTGTTCTGGGGCTTAGGATGCATGGGACCCAACTATTTATTTATTTTTTTTTTCTATGTGATTGAGGGAGGCAAAAGGCAGAACTGCCTATAGCGAGTGCCTCCCCCATAGTTGAAAGAGTGACAGGGCCAAAATCAAGGGACGTTCGAGCAAAAATGCCTGGACACACAGAGTTTGAAGCAATTTAAGTCATAGGAAGAGGGAAAGACTGATTCTGGGAGAGAGTTCCAGAGCTCAGCTGTTGAGTAAAAGAAAGTTTGAGAGTAACGTTTCATTCTTGGGTTGGAGACTTGCACAGAGTAGGGGTGGGATTGAGTTGCAAGACGGGTACCACGTGCCCTACGTAAAGGAGTTTATACACTGGGAAAGCTCTGAGGAACACTGATTATTATAGTAGCGATAGAATAGCGAGAGAGATGCAACATTGCGGCGGAGAGTGAGAGATTGCAGAGAGTTGGTGAGTGGACGGGAGTTAATGATACGAAAGGCCTTCCTTTCAACTTTGTCTAGGAGAGCGGTGTGAGAGGAACCTCCCCACACATGTGAACAATGCTCAATACAAGGACACACTATGCCCCTGTACAGAGCAAGAAGCTGTGCAGGGAAAAAGAACCCCCTAAGGCGGTTGAGCACACCCAGCTTCTGGGAGGCTGCCTTAGCAAGACTGGTAATATGGTCCTTCCAACTGAGAGCAGAAGAAAAGGAGACACCAAGCATATTGAAAGAAGATGAAGGATTGTTTTTTGTATTGTTGAAGAATAAGGGATAGTCCGCTGGGAGTTCCTTACGAGTAGATAGATGGAGAAATTGGGTTTTGGAAGCATTAAAGTTAACAAGGTTTTCTCTGCCCCAATTGGAGATAGTATAGTGCCTTTGTCTCTAATTTCCTTTCCGGCCGTTCCATAGCTGCGGTTGTGGACGGCCATTGTTCACTTCCTCACCCTATAAACTCCGGTGTTCCTCAGGGCTCTGTCCTATCTCCTATTCTCTTTCTAATTTTTATAAATGATCTCCTTAACTGTACCTTAATTCCCATCCATTCATACGCAGACGACTCAACCTTACACTACTCCATTAGTTTTTCAGAACGCCCCAGCCAGCAATCCCTCAACGACAAACGTAATGAAGCCATAGAACTCTTAAATTCTGATCTAAATACTATTTCCAATTGGGGCAGAGAAAACCTTGTTAACTTTAATGGTTCCAAAACCCAATTTCTCCATCTATCTACCCGTCAGGATCTCCCAGCGGACTATCCCTTATTCTTCAACAATACAAAAATCAACCCTTCATCTTCTCTCAATATTCTTGGTGTCTCTTTTTCTTCTGCTCTCATTTGGAAGGACCATATTACCAGTCCTGCTAAGGCAGCCTCCCAGAAGCTGGGTGTGCTCAACCGCCTTAGGGGGTTCTTTTCCCCTGCACAGCTTCTTGCTCTGTACAGGGGCATAGTGCGCCCTTGTATTGAGTATTGTTCACATGAGTGGGGAGGTTCCTCTCACACCGCTCTCCTAGACAAAGTTGAAAGGAAGGCCTTTCGTATCATTAACTCCCGTCCACTCACCAACTCTCTGCAATCTCTCTTTCTCCGCCGCAATGTTGCATCTCTCTCGCTTTTCTATCGCTACTATAATAATCAGTGTTCCTCAGAGCTATCCCAGTGCATACCACCTCCTTTACGTAGGGCACGTGGTACCCGTCTTGCAACTCAATCCCACCCCTTCTCTGTGCAACTCTCCAACCCAAGAGTGAAACGTTACTCTCAAACTTTCTTCTACTCAACAGCTGAGCTCTGGAACTCTCTCCCAGAATCAGTCTTTCCCTCTTCCTATGACTTAAATTGCTTCAAACTCCGTGTGTCCAGGCAATTTGGCTCGAACGTCCCTTGATTTTGGCCCTGTCACTCTTTCAAATATGGGGGAGGCACTCGCTATAGGCAGTTATGCCTTTTGCCTCCCTCAATCACATAGAAAAATTTAGATCAGAATTTAAGAGTTCTATGGCTTCATTACGTTTGTCGTTGAGGGATTGCTGGCTGGGGCGTTCTGAAATACTAATGGAGTAGTGTAAGGTTGAGTCGTCTGCGTATGAATGGATGGGAATTGAGGTACAGTTGAGGAGATCATTTACAAAATTAGAAAGATATAATAGGAGATAGGACAGAGCCCTAAGGAACACCGGAGTTTATAGGGTGAGGAAGTGAACAATGGCCGTCCACAACCGCGGCTATGGAACTGCCGGAAAGGAAATTAGAGACAAAGGCACAGATAGAGGGATAGAAACCGAAGGAGGGTAGTTTAGAAATTAAAGATTTGTGCCAGACTCTATCGAAGGATTTCGATATGTCTAGTGCAATAGAAAAAGTCTCACCGAATTCACGAAAGGAGGATGACCAAGAGTTAGTAAGATATGAAAGAAGATCACCAGTAGAGCGACCCCTAAGGAAGCCATACTGGCGATCTGAGAGCAGATTATGAGAAGAGAAATGCTTAAGAAATTTGGAAGCAAGAATAGTTTCAAAAACTTTAGAAAGACAAGAGATGAGAGCAATTGGACGATAGTTGGAGGGTTGAGAGCGGTCATCCTTCTTTGGGACAGGTTGAATGTGAGCAAATTTCCAGCATGAAGGGAAGACGTTAGAGGATAGACAGAGACGAAAGAGTTTGCCTAGGCAGGGAGTCAGCACGGATGCACAGTTTTTGAGAACAACAGGAGGAACACCGTCCGGACCGTACGCCTTATTAGTATTAAGCCCAGAGAGGGTAGAAAGTACATCTTTCGAAGAAATTTGGATATTAGGCATAAGTAAGAGAGAGGGGGTGGAGAGGGAGGAATAGCACCGGAATCATCAAAAGGTGGAGTTTCTAGCAAAAGTTTGAGTGAAAAGTTTAGCTTTGTCAGAGAAGAAGTGATGATTGTGCCATCAGAGTGGAAAAGGGGAGGGAAAGGCGAAGAAGAGAAATTGTTGGAGAGGTTTTTGGCTAGATGCCAGAAAGCTTGGGATGAGCCAGAGTTGGATATTTCAGTGCATTTATTATTGATGAAAGAGTGTTTGGCAAGTCGAAGAACAGATTTGGCTTGATTCCGGGCAAAAACATAGGAAGAATGAGTCTTGAGTTTTAACCCCTAAAAGTCGGGGCGCAACTTAAGTCGTATTTAATAAAGCTGGACTATGTGGCGGCGCTCGACATAGGTCGAGTGGCAATTTCAGCACGTAATGTTGCTGAGAGAGAGAGACAAGTGGTGGCAGGAGACTAGCGAGCGTATGACTGCTCCAGACCACCGCGGCGAACCTACTGACACGATTCTCACCTCCCTCCTCCCTCTGTCACTCGCTATATACGGAATTGTATCGGGAAAGTGGCTAATTACATGCTTTTTGCACTCGCGTTGCACGGTTATTGCAAGAAAACTAGCCATCATAAAAGGATCGTTATGGTGTCATTCGAAAGCTCTGTTTATGCCCTTTCAGGGATAGATACTTGTTTTACGTTCTGGGTCTTATTTAGGCATGAAAATGATCACGTAAACAGCCCTATTTTGGCTAAAAACACCCCGCTGGGCGGTACATATAAATAAACCGCATAGGCCGCTCTTAAGGTGTTAAGGCGTCGGTACCGTTTGAATGCTTCCTCCTTATTGCGGACAGCAGTAGAACAGGTGTGAGTAAACCAAGATTTTTTAGCATTAGTCTGAGAGAAAGAGAATGGAATGTATGCTTCCATGCCCGATAGGATTACCTCGGTAATGCGTTCAGCACTCTCGGAGGGTCCCCGGCCACGGAAGCAGAAATAATTCCATGGGAAATCAAAGAAGTACTGCCGGAGAGCCTCCCAGTCGGCAGCGCCGAAGTGCCACAAGCGCCGCCGGCTAGGAGGATCGGGTGGCCGTACTGGAGAGATAGGACAGGTGACAGAGATAAGTTTATGGTTGGAGGAGCCCAAAGGAGAGAAAAGATCAACAGTATAAGAAGAAGGGTTAGAAGTTAGAAACAAGTCAAGAATGTTTGGCCGATCTCCGATGCGATCCGGGATACGGGTGGGTTGCTGAACTAACTGCTCTAGGTCATTTAGGATAGAAAAGACATAGGCTTGTTCACCAGCTGGGTCAGTAGTGTGAGAAGAGAGCCATTGGCGGTGGTGAACGTTGAAATCTCCTAAGATGGAGATTTCTGAGAAAGGAGAAATGGATAGAATGTGTTCCACTTTAGAGTTTAAATAGTCAAAGAATTTGAGAAAGTTGGTAGAGTTAGGGGAAAGATAGACAGCACAGAAATATTTAGTAAGAGAATGACAGGAAAATTTGAGCCATAAAGTTGAGAATTCAGAGGAGTCGAAATCGGGAACACGAGAGCAAGTGAGTTTGTTGTGCACATATGCACAACATCCGCCTTTGGCTTTGAAACTAGGATAGAGAAAGTAGGAGGATACAGAGAAGGGGCTGCTGGATGTTGCTACAGACACCTGAGTTTCGGTGAGGAAGAGAAGATCAGGTTTGTAGGAGGAGAGATGGTGTTCAACAGAGTGAAAGTTAGAGGAAAGTCTGCGAATGTTGCAGAAATCAATAGAAAGAGTAACAGGCCGAGGTCCAGATAATTTTGTGGGGTCGTCAGGGGATGGTCGGTCGGTGAGTGAGGGCATTTATGGTCCCCCCCCCCCCCCCACCCTGGGGACTCCGAGGCTGGGCTATAATTAATCATTTTTAAAAAATTGGGTGTGGAGGAATGAAGTGGGGTGTGCATGTTTAGTGTAGTGAAGTGGATAGGAAGATAAGGTGTTTGTGAGAGCTAGCTGGATTGCTCTCAGTGTAAATGAGGCACAAAGAAAATCAATAAGAGAGGCCAAGCAAATGAAACAGGAGTTCCAGCGACTCTTTATCACATGCCTATAACCTCACCTGGGTCTAGCCCTGATCGATTGGTGCCTACAATCTCCCCCATGTGCATACCTGGTCGTGATTGTTGGCAGCGAAGAGTTTGCGAATGAGAATGTTGTCCTCTTCCGAATCTTTAGGGTAATGGATAGCAAAGGGATGGCAGATGGGGTCAAGCAATACCCAGATCAAATGTTCAGAGACTGCATCATTGAATGCTTCAGCCATGGCTGATGGGATCATTGAGATTTCACAGTGTGTCATCAAGATTGCCAGTATTCGTTGTGGCATTTATCTTGGCCAATGAAGCGATTGGACCTAGCGAGGGTTGGAATGAATTTACTACTGTTATTTTACCCAACATGCAAGAATACATTTTGAACCCAATATAACCTAATAATGACACTTTCTTTTCTTTTTCTGTCTAGTATACGAAGTCGATTATTGATTATACAAATTCTGCGTATGTACAGTATGTTGTGACATCCATGGTATCCGCATAAAATTGTGGGATGGGGATATGAGGTTTTTCTGATAACATTTTGGATATGTGATTGCTACTTTACTTCAATTACCCATAACATATGTGATCTCCTACCAGAGCTGTACCACGTGCCTCTACTAAGATACCGGCCCTGAATATCGTTGATTTTGGCAGGACCAATACTATAAAATATAATATACTGTGTAAAAGGAAAGGTACACCCTACATAAATACAAAAACAAGCTCACAGAATTGGCCCCAAGTTTCCTAGTATTAGTATCATAGAGAATGACAAAAGCATGTTATACAGCTATTAAGAACAAAAAATGGAAAAACCTGAACACTAATACAATTGCAGCAAATTGCAAGGGTAAAATGTATGAATATTCTCGAGGATTGTAGGATTAAAGATCAGGTGACTACAAAATGATATTAGCAAATATAAATCATAATTATGATGATGCCTTATTACATTTAGATGTTACTAAAGTTAAGCATGAAACCTTATTTTCTATTTCTATCAAGAAGAAAGAAAACGAATATGTTACAATAAGCAGGATAACTTTAATAAATGTGCCAATTTTTCAACGATTGTAGGACGAAATATATGGTAGTTAGAAAAGTTCATGATATAACTTATAGGACGATTCCGGGACTTGAAACTAGCAACAGAGGGGCAGCATTTAACCCTTTCACGCACAGGACGCGATTTGAGCATATTCTGGGATACTTTAAAGCCCTTATGACCATCAGGGGTGTTTAGAAACCTTTAGTTACTTCAAGCTCTGCAGTTGTCTTTGAGTTAGATGTGGGCAGAAAACTAATTTTGGAGAGGTAATTAAAATTGCTAATCGGCAACCCCGTGTCCACAGGATGGCGAAAGGGTTAATGTAGTGGACTAGAATGTAAGAGTTCAGATTATGACAGAGTGTGCAAAAGATAACTCTACACTAACATGATGCGAGCACCAACCACGTCACACATGCCATTGATCTTACCATGATCATTAATTATTGCTGTTTTCTAATTATTGCTATGTAGGACTGTAGGTACCAGTCAGCCAGGGAGGTGTTCCTAGGGAGAACGTGAGTGTTGCATAAGGATTTCTAAACTTTCTGTTTCACCACTTACTTGGCCTCTTTTGTTGATGTTTTACTTTCCGAGCCTCAGATACACAAATATCAAGTCTACCTTTTTCTTAAGATATACATACTCTTACTATTTAATAGTGGCCCCTTCATCATTGACGATGTTGCCTATTAGTATAATAGTCTCCATTCAACACCCACGTCAGTCATTTGAATCAACAGCCGCGGGGAAGAACAAGAGTCATCCTCATAAGTGCAACGCTACTTCTCTTATGGAATCGTCATAGATCGGGTACCCACTACGAAAAAACTTTCGTAAAAAATAAGAGAATAAAAAAGGAAAAAAGGAATACTTTAACACTGTTATTCACAAGCTTCCCACATTCGGTGGATTTTCTTGCATTGTGGCTTCCTACCGCCTCTCGCCAAGCGCAACAATTCGTCCTTCTCTTCCTCGCGGGCCTACTGTCTACACGTGTGCCCTAGCGCTCCGGCTTCATTCGACGTTCGCTCTCCTCTAGTGAGTCTTTTCTCATTTGTATATTTCTGGGAGATAGTGAGCAGGGTTTAGACTAGCTAGCACGGGTTGTGTTATTGTTGGCCCGCAGGAAGTGTTAAAATTACGGTACGTTCAGGCGCTTACTCGTTGTGTTCATTTTTGCCACCACACACGTGGTGTTTCTTTTTGCTATGCGCCTGAGTTTTTGCTTTATCCTTAGTTAGGAGGCTTTTTTAAGTTATCGTTAGCTGTTCCTTAGTTCAGCTTTGGGTCATGGGACCCTGTCTTTGTTTTGCAGACGCGCCAGGTTTAGATTGTCACACGTGGCTGTGGGATCTTCTGGCGTCCGAGCCTGCTGAGAGGCCCCATGCGGGGGCGATCTCTTCGCCCTTTTGGCTCTTTTCTCATGTTTCATGCGTGTTGTCTGTCACTTTTTTCTTGGATAGGCCTGTAGGTTATCTAGTTGTGGGGGGTACTTTTATTTTGCTCTTGTTGTGATTTATTTATGTCCCCTGTGTTTCTTGGGTCTCCCTGTTGGTTAGTGTGCCACTTTCCGGGAGTCCTGGGAGACGTCCTACGCTTGGGAGTGCTTGAGTTGGGGCGGGTTCTCTCGTTGTTGTGCTTTTCACTGAGCATCCCCCCCTTTTTTCGTCCCGCCGGCCTCTGTTCTGCAGCCTTTGGTTCGGTCTGCCATGCCGGCGTGTTGCTGAGTTTCTCTTTCTCCTTTGGCATGGGTTGGTCGTGGGGGGGTGGGGGGTAGGGTGCCTCTACCTCCTCGTTCCAGGAACCTCGCAGGTCCGGCAGAATCCGATATGTTTTTTCCGTGTAACATATGTCTGTGGTGTGCTGGCGGGCCCCTCTGAAGTTTACTCCGTCTTTCCCGGCGGCTTAGTGTTTAAACGGCCTGATGGCGGGTGGCAATAGTTTTGAATAGCACGCCGATACCTGCCGCCAGGGGGCCTACTGCACCTATGACTTCAGTCATAAGCTGGCGCTCTGACATTGTGTCGTTTACCCCACCTTGCCGGCAGCCCAGTGTGTAAACGTCCCGGCGGCTCCTTGTGTGTTTGTTATAGCACAGAGTTGACTGCCCCCAGTTGGCTTACTGTCTTATGACCCATGTCATAAAGTTCGCCCTCTGTAGTGAAAACCTTTTCTCATGTTGGCAAGGGGCATGAGAGGACTCGGTTCACAGCCTCTTAGGGGTAGGAAGAAGGGAGACGCCGTAGCCTACTATTCTTCCTGCACCGGGAGTATAGGATGTATGAGGCTCTCTCTGTATATCCTTATGAGCACTGATTCCTGGAATGTTTTCTTTCCAGGCAAACCCCTAGGACCTCCTGCCACTGCGACGTTCCCGCCGGGGAGGGGAGTCTCTTGAATCATTCCCTTGTTCACAATCTGCTCAACCCCTACATGCCTTCTTTTACCGGTACCAGCGCATATACTGTGTATCAGGTGTGTTCAATGCTTAGACAGAGCCTCTTTCGTGTGGACATCTCGCACATGTCCAGTCTGTTCAGACCTTTTCGAGGAATGGCTCGCTGGCCAAGATACGTCTTGTTTGCTCACTCTCATTGACATTAAAGCCAAGTTTACGGCATATGCTTCTCAAGTAGCTAACATAGAACTCTTATGTGATAATCCGGAATTGTTAAGGGTGGTCAAGTTATATTAATTTGATTAACACATAGCTCCCCAGTCACAAAACCCCCCAATACCTTGGTAGACCCTTGCGTCTCCTACTTCCTCCACGACATCAGCACAGAGCTCCTCTCCCCCATCCAAGAAGAGCCGCTTAATGTCACCGGAATGTCCTGGACCTGTCCACCCGAATCCACCGGCGGGCCGCCTACGGAGAATGGACAGCACAGAGTTTCTGACGGACAAAATCCGCAAACTCTCTAGCCCACCACGGCGTGTTCTGCTAACTAGAGAGACTCCTGCTTCTCCAAGAGTAGATCTTACGGTGACACGGCCGGTGTTTCCGGCGCCCGCCTCGGGGACGCCGGGGGTTTTCCCCGGCCACCCCCAAGCTGCCACTAGAATAAGGAAAACTGTACAAGTTAGGCTCCAGGGTTCCAAACTAGTGTTAACTAACAGACAGACTCCACCGGATGGTAAGGCTCATACTCCTACTCAGTCTCCTGGTTCCTTTACATCAGACGCGGTTACGACCATTAGGTCTCACGCGGCAGCCCTTTCACCATCTAGGGGCCTGCTAGGATTAGTTCCCACCCCCATTGACATAGAATCTCAACCTACGGTCGCTCAGGCACCACCGCCGCCGTGTGACCAGGAGTCAACGGCCATTAGTTCGAGCCAACCATCCACAGCTAGTAGCAGTCAGGCACTAGATCCCAGTCCTAGTACACACACAGCCACTCTTGTACATTTAGACCAACAAGTTAGGCCCCCAACACATTCTAAACCCCCTGGTTTTACGACTGAGCAACTAAATGACTTGTTACAGAAGGTGATCCGTCAGTGTGCTATAAAACGCGGTCAAACCCACAATCATGCACTGGGACCACCTCACAGTTTATCTATGCCTCACCCTCCTCACGTCAATATAGGAGTTCCCCATCAGTCAGCCTCCTCCGCCGGGACAGAGACGAACGTATAATTATCCGCCCGTTGACTACGGGCCCTACACCGGTTATTCCAGTTATTCCCCTGCCTACGGAAAAGAGATTTGGCCTCAGACCTTAGGTGTTACCCCAGGTTCGTTGCCGGAACAAATAGTCCGCCCTTTGGCCCCGACTCAAATCCCAGTGTTAATGAACCCAGAGTTCACAGATGTTTCCCTGACCTCTAACGTAACTCCCCCTTCCGCCGGTCGACCCACTCAGGGATGGCCGGCGGATGAATTGTCACTTGCCTCTACCTCCAATAGATCCCCCTTGACTAGGATGGACACTAGTTTAGTTTCTCGGACTGAAGGTCTACGACAGGATAGTTCTGTCGGTTCAGATGATAATCAACCATATATGTCCCCCTCTTTGGCTAGGACCCAAAGGCCCAGTAGTCCGCCGGATCCTTTTTGTCCCCCAACCCATCACTCTTCTGCCCCCCCAGTTTTGCCGCATTTACTTACACAATCCCAAGTCCCAACAGCACCGGGAAGCTCTGGCTTCCGGTTACAGCTGTGACACACGGGGAAGGGCATAGATCGACACAAGGGGAGGTCCCAGTGCCGAGGGAATGGGCAATAGAAGTTAACCGAAGACAGGTCTTTAGAGCTAAGGATGCTCAGGGTAAAGTGTTACAGGTCCCTATCTAAGCTAGGCCTGATCCTGCTAATTATCGGTATTTTGTACATAATCCAGGCCTACTGACTCCTCTTCCGGCGGATTCCCCGGTCCAGGACCCTCCTTACCCAGCCATTCCTATTTGCCCTGATTGTCATGAACGCTATGGCATTAATGGATGTCATTCTCTGTATACGTGGAGAGAGCCTTCTCGCAAGTTTCACAGATGTGGTCCCCATCACGACCAGAGAGAGTTAAATCTGGGTGAGGTGGGCGATGGACCATGGGTAACGTGGGATCAGGAACTTCAGCAATTCGCGATAGATATTACATCTAACCCTTTGTCCCCAGTTCCACCTCCCCCCATTACCGAGTTTGACTGGCTGACACAACAACCGGGTGGGGTCCCGCTACCCATTTTTTATTTTCTCATAGCCCCTCAATTAACAGCAGAAGATTTTCCTTTGCCCTTCATTGCTCCAGAGCCTATTGAACTCCAACGGGAATTTCTGGTAAGAGATAATGCCCATAGGAAGTTTATTAGCTTCCTGTTAACTAGGGATACGGCCCTAGCTATTACTAAACCCATGCCGGACCCCCCACGGCAGAAGGAGGAATTAGTCAAAGCCTTTCAACAGTATCTCCTCCCTTCCCCGGCTCGGACTATCACAGAAATCCGAACAGCCTTATTTGAGGCAGTCAGATCACGGCAGCTCCTCAGACTCGGTATGGCTGAGGGTTTACCTAAGAATGCTTATTATAGATTTTTGTTCTCTCCGGTCTTGACCGCAAAGCTCTTTGATGAACAGACAGAGAGAGATGTGAAGGTGATGTTTAAATCTAATGTAGAGACCCCCCAATAGGTCTCCCCTACTGGTGCAGCTGCCGGCGGACGGTTATTCAACGCTCCACCTACTGGTAAATTTAGAATGCTTTCAGGACTGGTAATAGCAGTTTTATCCAACTCCCTCCGTCCTCCTCTCTCCCTCAGCAGTGCTTGTGCAATAGGGTTCCGAGGTTGGACTTCGTGTTTGTTCCCAAGGATTGGCTGCGCCACCTTATAAAATCTTCTGCACGACCAGACTGCTCCGGTACACGCCATCGCACGCCGGACAGGGAGTCACGCGGCTCTGCCTCCCCTTGCGTTGCGTATAGAATGATACAACCCTCTGCATAAGGGACGGGTTACAACAAAATCGGGGAGGCACATGATCGCCAGTCCAGGGTTGGTATGCGAACATGGCTAACCCAGCGACGGACACACGACAGAAAGGGGATAACATTGGCTCTGTAAAAAAGTTATGGCCATATACAACCGTTCGCCGGCAGGCGGCTACCATGGTATCTTAGGATGATACATTACTAGTCAGCGAATCTGTGTGCTCTAGTTTGTCAGGAATGCAACTAGTTTTTTTTTCCTGCAGTTACACTTGTCGGTTCCCCAAGGTGTCCCCATTGTGCGTTACGTGCGGCGCAACACGAACAAGTATTGGTTCTCGCTAGTTCAAATGTTTTTTAGGCAGATGAAGCTCTCAGCAAGCTATGCCGGCTGTTGTTTTTTCGGGTGTAGTCCCGCCGTCAAAGGTGACGATTCGTCACGGCGGGTAACTTCCCATCAACATAGTATTACAAGGGATTTTTTCCTCTCTCCATATGATCAATCGAGTTGTGCCCACGTAACGAAAGGATTCCCGAAGTCAGGGACAGCTCAGCAGCAGACCCATGCTCTAATAACAGCCACTTGGGTCCGGATCAGTTATATTCTACTTCCCCCTCCCTTGTTCTTAATGTAATAGACTCTTTCACTCTTTTGGTCCTCGAGTAATAGGTTAAAACCTTAATGGACCATCTCTTTCCCCCCTTTTTTTTTTCAAATTATTACAAAATTACTGCCACGTTCTCCTTGTGCAAATGGGGCATGGTGGCTTATATTAATCTGACAGAAGCTAAAGTCTTCAGCCACTCAGTCTCATACTTTCGGTATGGACTCCAGACAAGTTAGCGCTAATAGCAAGCCTTGAGCGCTAGACAACTCTCACTGCTCTTCTGTCAGTCTCGCCAACAGCCTTCCGAACGTGTCAGCTCTCACCTTTTTCTGTAGTCACGTCAAAATCAATAACAAGGGGGAACCGGAATCCCCTTCAGTTCAGTTTCGGGTACTTCAGTTTCCCGCCAGCTTACACTGGAGGCCATTCAATCCTTAATGTTTTGGCCAACCTCGCTGACCCTGAGCTACCTCTGACCTCGGCGTGATGAGTAACTGTTTATTATAGTTGTATAAGTTCAGGATGCTTTTACTTGTTCCGGTTTGGACGCCGGGGGTGGGGGGCCAAGGTCAAGGCCAATCAGGGCTGCCGGCTGAGTGGTTACAAGGGTCTTGCGTGGTCCTCTTCAACTAGAAACACTCTATGGCATCACCCCTCCTCCCCCGGCAGAAAAACTGATATAGCCAGCTGATTCTCTGGCTCTAGGAAATTACTCTAGGAACATACGTTGTCCTTACTCTACGCCAAGTTCGCTGGAGTCGATGTCGGTGGTTGTCACCGAAGGTGCCCTCTCTGCAGGATTTATTTGCATGTCTTATCTCCCTTAGCAATTCGGTTTTTCAATTAATGCCCAACCTTTTTCTTGAGATCTGCATGAGGGCACACTCTCTCTTTTTTGTTTTACTTGTTTCCAGACGTTAGTCAATAGTACTGTGATGTGTACGCCCATTTTGGGCTTAAGAGGGGGGGGGGGATATGTGGATCCCAGTACATAAGAAGAACCCCCTTCCTCAGGATTACAAGTTCATGCAGGGCAAGCTAGGCATTGCTTACGCCGGGCGAAGCTCAAATATATGTGTACGAGCTAAGAAGCTCGGGGAAATTTTTTTTTAGTTATTAAAAACTGGTTTAATCATTATATGTTTTTGAAAGCTTATTTAAAGCTCATGTATTTTTATAAATAATAAATTATTGTTTACACTATTATTAATCGTATATGTAAATTTCAGGTTTCCATGCTAGTTTGCACTAGACTGAAAAGGATTGGTATTGTTCGAAGTGACTCAATAAAGGTTCCATGCTAGTTGGTACTAGATTAAGAAGGGTTGGTATTGGTCGAAGTGACTCAATACATGGACCAAAGGAACAGGCTGAGATCAGCCCAGGTTCCGGGTCAAGGTGATGAGGGTTTTTTGCATTAAGTCTATGTGTCACGTATTACAACAAACACTTCATGTAAGAGGACTCTGTTGTTGGAGCAGGCTTCTTTGAAGCAACGCACTGCTCACACTCTTTCATATTTTATATTTTCTGTTTTGTAGGCTCAAAAACAATAAAATATATTTTCCTGTTACAAGGATTCTTGACTTAACCCTACGGTTATTGAGGATACGATATTGCGAATGTCCCCCTCCAGTCTTGGAATTCAGGCAACATCGTCAATGATGAAGGGGCCACTATTAAATTATAGGTTTGATTCCCGAAGGGAAGTAGAGAAAACCTAATATTTAGCAGGGGCCCCGGAATCATTGACGATGAAAGCCTTCCCAGCTATCCCCTTCCCATTCGCTGATATTTTGAGTTTTTTTATCTTGATATATCATTGAAGGACGAATTCTTGTGCTTGGCGAGAGGCGGTAAGAAGCCACAACGCAAGAAAATCCACCGAATGTGGGAAGCTTGTGAATAACAGTGTTAAAGTATTATTTTTTTCCTTTTTTATTCTCTTATTTTTTAAGAAAGTTTTTTCGTAGTGGTTACCCGATCTATGACGATTCCATAAGAGAAGTAGCGTTGCACTTATGAAGATGACTCTTGTTCTTCCGCGCGGCGGTTGATTAAAACGACTAACGTGGGTGTTGAATGGAGACTATTATACTAATAGGCAACATCGTCAATGATTCCGAGGCCCCTACTAAATAATAGGTTTTCTCGACTTCACTTCAGGAATCAAACCTATATTCTTACACAGAACAACATGCACTATGCATCCTACACTAACTTAATTCAAGTTTGTCTTCTTGTGGGTGGCCAAGACATTTAGCCTTGGTAAGTAGCCCATCTAATGGAAGGAATATCCTGAACAAGAACCCTTCCCTGATGGCTTCCTGTAATCATGGCGGAAAGCCAGTTGGTAGTGGTAGGGCTTGCGTCCAAGCCCTCATAAAAATAATGCCCGCCATTACAACCAAGATGAGAAAGAGGTTGTGAATACAACTCTGGTCCAGATTTGATAGGAGTTCATCTGCCGGCAAAACTCTCGGGCCCAACTCTTAATTTTGGGGGTAAACGCAGTGGCATAAATACTTTTCGACCCCAAAGGCCCTCTCCAGGATTTGATCTGTATGTGGGTCTTGCAATACCCTAGCATTATCAGATGGCGACCGACTGGCTCTTCTACGTGGAGTGCTCTGGAGATTGGCCATTGACATAGGAGCCGCGATAAGGTGAAGTGACTTAGCAGCTGTGCGACTGTGCAGTAGTGAAGGTTTTACATCCTACAGATCTGGTTGTAACAATGGTGCCTACCTTAGCAGTGGCTGTGGCAATCCCGTCCTCTCTAGTTTCACTCTTGAGTTGGAGAGCTGCACAGAGTAGCGGTGGGATTGTGTTGCAAGACGGGTGCTACATACCCTACGTAGAGGAGGTGGTATACACTGAGAGAGCTCTGAGGAACACTGATTATTGTAGTAGCGATAGAATAGCGAGACAGATGCAACATTGCGTCGAAGAGAGAGAGAATACAAAGAGTCTGTGAGTGGACGGGAGTTAATGATACGAAAGGCATTTCTTTCTACTTTGTCTAGAAGTGCAGTGTGAGAGGATCCTCCGCACACATGTGAATAATACTCAATACAAGGACGCACTGTGCCCCTGTACAGAGCAAGAAGCTGTGCAGGGGTAAAGAAATATTATATGCTCAACTTCAATGCCACATTCAGAAAATTCTCATTTTCCTTATGGACATCAATACAGTGGTTTGTACTGACAGGGCTGGTTACAAAAACTGTGTAGGTCCTGAAGGCTCTGGTAACATGAAGGTCAATAGTTCTCTCTTCCTGAACTATGCATGATCCAGGAAGTTGAAGATTGCAGGATTCTGGTTTCTGGTTCCTGAGATCAAAATTACATTGCTGTGCTTGGTATTCTAGTACTGACAATGCTATGAAAGTTATTGACCACATTTTCGTAGACACTCGTTGGAGAGTCCTTTGGAAATTTAGGGTGAACAGGAGTACCGAGTTCTTTCCTACTAACCACAAGCTTTTTTTTTTCCTAACATACGGCTGCGTTCCAAAGCCAGAAACATTTCAAAATGTTAAATGCAAAGTTCTTATCCGGAGATGCTTATGAGTGAAGTGTGTTCTATGTACAAGGGATACAGTGGTTACCTCAAATTGGTCTGAAGTATTCGGTTCATTGGAGGACCCTAAATATATATGCAGTCTTTGATATGGTCAATATATAATGGCTTCCTATTACTCATATTTTTATTATTTGTCCGACTCAAGATTATCACATAAAATAGACAAACCTAGATTTGGTTATTTTATAACCTAGACATCCATGATACAGCTGATTTTATAAGCTAGGCACATTCGTAATTGCGTATATAATCAAACCAGACTCACTGTGTTTGTGCCCGAATAATGTGACCGTATCAATATTGTTCATAATACTATCATTTTGTTTTCTGGACCACATGTGCAGTTATTCTGTAGCTGAAGACCTTTAGTTGATTGCTATGATATGACATTTTGTATACATATTTGTTTTTTCCTTTTGTATTTATTTGTTTGTATTGAACAAGTAGCCTAATAAGGACCATTAATCTTGTGTTGGTTTGTTTTCCTTTGCACATAAACAAAATCTGAGCTGCTCATATTATAAACTAGACAATCTTCATATAGCTCATACTCTAAATATGTAATCAACCCATTCAGTAACGGTGACATCCTTTTTATCTTATTCTGGACACTATCAGACGATTTTATTCAGTTTGGGAAGGATATGTATTAGCTCAAAGGGTTAACTTAGATAAGCTGTAGCCTATTAATTATTATAGGTTCTTCCTAATCTGAATAAAATCAAATTATAGTTGCCAGAATATAATGAAAAGGACGTCACCGGTACTTAAAGGGTTAATGAGATGGGTAAACTTGGATTTATTCGTTTTAATAAAGTAGGTATTCTTGATATTGTTGATTCTGTAATCTGGGCAGAATTGACCACTTGCGAGTTTCGTTCTATAAGGAAGTTGTATCTGTAGATATCGATAATCAGCAGAATTACCTGTTAACATATGGTTGTAATACATTTATGAATACATAAAACCCAATTCAACGTACTCTTTAGCCATTACAAACCTACATAATTATTGCATTTATATTTACCATCGATGTCAACAGGTCCAACTTCCTTATAGCCAGAAACTCGCAAGTGATCAATTGAAATTCCTTATGTTATCACAATGGCAAAAATGAGAGGTGCCCCTTTTGTACTTGGTGTTTCTGGCCCCACTTCTCCCTCATGTTTAGCCCCATTAGTTTGGCGAGATTTAAGGGGGGATGGGCCGGTTTTACTGGTCCTCTTCTCCCTCGTGCTTAGCCCCATTGATTTTTAGATATTAAGACGTTTGGCCCATTAGTTTAGCGATTTTAATACTGTACACCCTATTTCTTTGTTAATATCAAAACCTTTCGTAACATTTAGGTGTCGATTTTTTCCTGGCGAGCGATAACGATCCTCTAATTTTAAGAGGAACTGGCATTCGGCTAGGAAATTTTCTACCGAAAATTTACAAATTGATCTTGAAGGGGGGTCTAGGGAGTGTTTTTCTAAGCTTGATGGAGGTCTAGAGTAGAAACTAAGCAATATAGGAATACAACATTAATAGACCAACATAATGGCCCATCTCCCCGTAAGACTTGTCTCTTCATTTCCTTGTCGATTTAAGACCTTTCGTGCCATTTTGATTCGTTTCCAGTGATATACTTTCATAATCAGAAATAGGTAAAAGCCTGGAATATTTATGAGTCGGCTATGGTATCTGCGAGTACAATGAAAAATGCTTAATACATAATAAACAAATAAGTAGACTTCGATTTGCTCAGATTAGTAAAGGTATATGGAAGTCAAAGGTTTAATGGAGCTAGACTTGACCCTTTCAACTCCCCCACAGATTCTTCTTAAGCTGTATAAAATCGCCTAATGATGGCCAGAATAAACTGCTAAAACACTTTCATAATTCTCAAAGGGGAAACAACACGTATTGAAAGTAGCTAAAATCGAGAAAGCTTATGGCATCAAATAGGCAAACCCCTTCTGTACCGGCGACGTATTTTAAATTATATTATAGGTACTTTCAGCAGCTGTTGAGTGTGATATGTTAAGGTGAAGGGGCTTTATATCAGACGAGATACAGAACATTACTGAAGAGAGAGACAATGCTGCCGGAATGACGGAAGACCAGGTCCAGCACAGAATAATGTCCAGTAGAGCAAATGTTTTCCTGTGGAGAGATTCGGAGAGGTATGTTAGGAGACTTGATGAGGAGGTTGAGGGTCTTTTCTCTGCAAATGACCATTGTTCTCCTTAACAGGCCCTGAAAAAGCTCCTCTTTAAGTCTGCGCCCCAAGATAACGCAGTTTGAATGGTAACTGGCACAGTTGCATCGGGTGATAAGTGTAGACTATGGGTTGCTGGGTTGAGTACTTTGGGCAGGTGCACATAGCTGCTTCTCCGGTAGACAATTTCAACCAGTAAAAGAACAGCCATTGGTTTTTGATCCACTTATCAGCTAAGACCCACCCTCTCTTGCTGAAGTGAAGAAAGCTGTCGCTAAGCTGAGGAATGGGAAAGCTCCTGGTATCTGTAGAACTTCTGGAGAACCTCTAAAAGCCAGGGTTGTGTCCATGATCCGTGGGTTGCATGCAGTCCTAACAACTGTTTGGTGAAATGCTACTATTCCTCTTGACTAGAAATGGGGCTTGACCAACTCTTTCTGCAAATAGAAAGGGGATCAACAGGACTGCAACAACGACCGACCGTGAGTTTTGCTGCTCAACGCTATAAGCCTGGCCTTTGCTCATATATATTACTGCTAAAAGATAAGAGACCTAAGCAATCTGGTTTCGCATCCAGCAGTCAACTATTGACCGAATTATGATGCTCAGGGTCCTTGTGGAAGCAGACTTGAGTTTTGAGAAGGGCTACTTGCAGTTTATGTTGATCTAAAACAGGCAGTTGAATTAGTATATTGTGAGACACTCAGAGCTTCTCAGATTCCTTGGGAAACCTGCAGCGATTATTGATCTGGTTTCTGGACACAGATAGTGCTGTCAAGTGTGGTGGGCATGACTTCTCCCTTCTTCCCTGGGAACTCAGAGGTAAGGCAGGGGTTTGTGCTGACACCCTCACTATTTAACACTTGAATGGACTGGTTACTGTGCCAGGCAGCCAGTTGTAGTCAATTCGGATTATTAGTTGATAATATAAAGATCACTGACCTTGACTTTGCAGATGATGCAGTGAACTAGTGGAGTTGCTAGCATTTGAGGCATTATGTAAGGAGTCAGAGCCCCTGGGTCTAAGGATACTTTGGACTAAAACTAAAGTTATGATATTTGATAGGTGGCGGGTCAGGCCATGATGCTATTTGTCACCACGTCCTGGCATCTGGGGCTAAGGACTCTTTCACTACAGTATATTGAAAAGTTGATACCTAAGCAGAAGGACCAGGTTGTGAGTCTTTAAAAAACACTGCTGCTTCTTGTCGTTTTATATGCTTGCAAAACATGGACATTCAAGTTATTTGGAGACACATAGCAACTCCTTTGGTACTAAATGTATATGCAAAATCATTATCATTACACCCAATTACTTTATATACACTTTTTATACATGCATTTTCACCCTGGGGGTAAGGAGGTCTTCACATTTAATAGGAAAAGAATATGCCCAATAACTTTATGCACTATTATTATACCTTCATTTTCATACTGGAGCCTTCAAAATTAGTAGGAAAAGAAGATGTCCCACAATCCTACTGCATGTCGTACAAGGCCACTAAAAGGCAATACGGTAGATACTGCAAATGTAGGTTCTGAATAAGGACTTTTTGATAAGGCACAGTTAGCAACAAAATGTCTTCCTCGTCTTTCCCTCCCCTTTTCCACTCTGATGGCACAACCATCACTTCTTCCTCTGACAAAGCTGAACTCTTCGCTCAAACTTTCACTAAAAACTCCACCTTGGACGATTCCGTTGCTATTCATTCCTCTCCACTCTCCTCTCCTACTTATGCCTGACATCCTAATCTCTTCCAACATTATCCACATTGATGACATGATGGGGCTGTGTTATGGCAGGGCTTTGTTGTACAGTTGGCCAAATAAGTTGTGTCGCTGCTGTCATTGCGTTTTGCTCGCCACACAGCTGTATTAATGTCTGTCAGATGTTGAATAGGGTGTGTAAAGATTGAAACAGGTTTGTATATCTCCCTTGAAATGATGAATTAATGCTTAGATAGTGCTGATACCATTTATTGATAGAAATATACTTGATGCCGCGACGACATTTATTTGGTCGACTGTAAAACACTTCAACTGTTGAAAGTCAATCCCGTTTGAACCATCACAATGTAATGGAAAGAACGTTAAGGAGACATTGGACGTTTTTCTGGTCCCCCTTATTCCTCATGTTTAGCCCCATTAGTTTTCAGATTTTAAGATGTTCAACTCATTAGTTTGACAATTTTAAGACCTTTCGCCCTTTTTTTTGTCAATATTAAGACATTTTAAGTAACTTGGGTGTCGATTATTTCCTGGTGAGCGAAAGCGATCTTGTAATTTAAGAGGAACCGGCTGTCGAAATGTGTTTTAAATGTACCTTGAAAGAGGGTCTTGCGGGTGTTTTTGTTTTGTTTTAAGCTTGATGGAGTTCTAGTGAGGAAACTAAACAATAATAGATACATGATGAGCAAATAGATACGCCCATCCCCCTCAATAATTGGAAGTACAGAATATGACAGTATACTCTTCATCAAGATATATCCAGACCAATCAGGGGGTTCCTACAGTGCCCTAAATGCTTCCACCAGGTCCCTATGTCCTTGTAAGATCTATTTTTCTTGTCGTGATGGATTCTGGAACATAGTTGACAGAGGGGTAGCCGCAGAGTAGCTTGCCAGTAGCCACGCCAGAGGTGATAGCGAGCGTAGTCCAGGGGGGAGTCCTGTAAGGTGGAATAAATATATTTAACCACTTCAGCCCCATGACGCCTTTTTACCTTTGATTCTAGCTAAAATTTGATGATTGTATGCAGTTTCAGAAGGACCTATGTTACTATGAGGGTTTATTGAGATCGTATTAACCCACTTGAGTCCTATAGGTAGACAGCAAACTAAAGAAAATCGTCTAATGGTAAATAGAATATGATGAAAATTAGGTCATGGTGGTGAAGGGGTTAACTCTTTCAGTATGTCATAACATATTATTTAACTTAATTCAGGCTATTATTAGAAAATTTTGTGCAAATAAGGAAGGATGTCTAAGAGCAAAAAGGGTTAAAAGTATCTCAATTAAACATCTATTTCCCACAGGTTCTCCCTAAGTTTAATACAATCCACCAAAAAAGCCAAAATAACATGAAAGTGTGTATCATTAACAATCTCAACCACTCACCCACGTGTGGTCCAGACAACATAAGCAAAATACAGCTCAGACACCTAGGACCACAAAGCATACAAGCACTCACCAACATATCAAACTAAAGTTATTCACAGAAAACAATACCAGACATCTGGAAGCATGGTGTCATCATTACTTTCCCCAAACCCAACAAAGACCCCACGCTGCCCTCACACCGCCCCATCACACTCCTGTGCACCCCCTTCAAAGTCTCAGAACGCCTCGTACTACAACTGACCACACACACTCTACCCCTAGCTCCAACACAACATGGCTTCATGCCACTGCACTCTACAAACACTCCTCTTACAGATCTTACACAAAGAGCTTTTGACGGCATCAACTCAGCCAGACCACCACACATATCACTACTTGCCACACTCGACATTAGTAAAGCCTTCGATGCCATCTCCCGCCACAACCTAACAAACAAAATCTATGACACAAACATGCCCAACAATACATAAAGGTGGCTGGCCAACGTCCTAGCAGGCAGATGTGCACACGCATCATTTGCCGCATGCCGGTCAGTCATCTAACATCAGAAACTTCACAAACGGAGTCCCGCAAGAATCCGTCCTGTCGCCCGCACTTTTCAATCTATACATTGAAAATGTATATATATTTATCTATAAAATTATCTATTAAATCTATATATTGTAAAGCGGTGAATGTTAAGGCTCTCAGCCTATGCCCGAGAGGAAGTAAGTTGGAATATAGAAAAAAAAAAAAAAAAAAAAAACTGTCATCTCTCTTTCCCTGCCCACCCCAAACCTGCTTCCAGAAGCACATCCACACTCATATCTCTCGCCGTTCCATCCAATGACTCATAGACAACACGCAGTTGCAGGCACGACCTCCCGACATCCATCCTTCTGAATCCTCCCTTTCTCGCGAGGACAGAGTCCACCTGGCCAGGCTGAGATGCGGACACCATCCAGCTCTTCTGAGCTATCAGAAGAGACTGGATATCTCCGTCACCGACACCTGCCCAGGATGCAACACGGCATCCCATACTTTTAAACACATCATAGATGACTGCATTCTACACAATCACTTACGCCAACAACATAATCTACACTCCTTGGGAGCCCTGTGGGAAAGCCCAACTGTGGCCATGGCCTTCCTCAGGGACTCGGGGCTGTTCGGCCAGGCAGCTTAGGGAATGACAACAACAGCAACAACTCCTTTAGTATACCAACTGTAATATATGGTTTATGAATGGGGGACGCCATTGGCCATATTGGTTTTGTTGTCATAAATATTCCCCTTCTTCCATTTTCACGTGTAAAAATATAAAAAATATATATAATGCTCCCCTAAGGCACCTTTAGCTGCAGTAGCAATCTGCCCAAATCCCTTGGGGCCATATCCAGCGCGTTGATGTATGATTCTGGGGGAAGGACCCTAGCGTAGTCCCCCCCGCCCAGGACTACGGGGACCAGGCCGTGGATGAGGGGCTGCCACAGTTTCTCCGTTATGTAGGAGTTGCAGGCGGCGTTCTCGAAGGCGAGGTAAAAGAGGTATCGGCCCGCTAGCTCCTTACGCCAACAACTCTCATCGCGGTGCTTTCCCCGCTTTCCACATCTAGGGAAATAGTTTGTCAAGATTTGATGGGTATTAGTATAGTTAATAATAATAATAATAATAATAATATTTATTCAGTTAGCAATTTACAGAGTTGGTACCACATAGTTTGTTACAAATATGACATGTACCAGCCTTGCATAATTCCAACTAAGGATAGCCCAATAAGGCCGTTAGGCGTATTTCCATTGGGGTCCTTGTGGGATTAGGTTAGCGGGGGAAAAATGGGGAGGATAAAGAAATGGATACTTTAGAAAAAGTATTTCTAGGGGGTTATTTTAAGATACCTTACATCCTATAGTAAATATCAGTAATCCGTAATCAGTAATCATTTCAGTTTGGTTTGTCTATCTCTTATGTCGCATTTAGTAGTAGACATAAGCTTGGTGCTCCCTTCTCGCAGCTGTCCGGTTCAGGTGTTCCTTCAGGCTACGTCTGAAGGAATACAGTGTTCTCTTTTCACGGACTGACGGGGGTAGGTCGTTCCAGTCTTTGATGGCGGTGAAGAAGAATGTTTGCTTACCATGTCCTTGGATTCTCGGGACCTTAAAATTAAACATCCTGTTTCTTGTATTATGTCCACTCCTCTCATTTGCTTTAACAAAATAATTCTTTAGGTACTCTGGAGCTCTGTCATAGAAAATTTTGAAGGCATTAGTGAGCCTGATTTGTTTGGCCCTGTCTGCGACATTGAGCATACCTAGTGACTGAAGTTGTTCCTGGCCAAAAATGTGATCTGGGTCCTAGGTTCAGCATGAACCTAACCATTTTATTTTGAGTGACCTGAAGTTTGTGCTGTGCTGATTTAGATGATGCAGAGTACCAGGATGACACAGAATAGTCAAAATGACATTGAACAAACGCTTGGCAGAGGGTCTTTTTGGTCGCCGCGGGCAAGCATCCCACCTGTTTATACAGGTGTTTTATACGTGCTCTACACTTACTCAGGATAGATTCCAAAATTGTTTCACCTGACAAACTCGCGTCCAGTTTTAGTCCGAGATATTTAACTTGTGACACTGTTGTTATAGGAATATCATTACAGTTGACCGAGAAGCCCACAATGTCTTTCAGTTTGCGTTTTGTTCCACATAAGATGGCTTCCGTCTTGCCCAGGTGAAGAGATAGTCTATTGTCCACTAGCCATTCACTACATGATTCTAGTTCTTTGGAAAGTGAAGCAGCAATACTTATTGGGTCTTTCCTGAAACCAGGAGCACGCTGTCGTCTGCATACAGTAATAATTTACATGAGACGCTCAGTTCCATGTCGTTCACATAACAGAGAAAGAGTAAGGGACCAAGGATGCTTCCCTGCGGGACCCCACAGTTAATTGGCATAGGATCAGATATATTATCATCAATTTTGACTCTTTGGGTTCTACCACTAAGATAAGATTTAAACCAGTTCACAGATCCTATGCCCATTGCTTGTAGTTTATTACATAGGATATCATGGTCTACTGTGTCAAACGCTTTTTGTAGATCAAGAAGAACCATACCGGTGTAGTTACCTTTAGACATTTCTTTACGAATGTGATCCGTTAAGTGGATGAGACAGGAGTCTGTCGAGTACATGCATCTGAAACCTGATTGAAACTTATAGAATAGATCATTTTGTTTGAGGTAGTGTTCAATTTGGGTGTATACCGCTCTTTCAAGGATTTTAGATACAATACATAATATGCTAACTGGTCTGTAGTTACCAACTTATAGTTTATTTCCTTTCTTGAATAGAGGGGTTACAATAGCTTCCTTCAGTTCAGCAGGTACAGTGTTGGTGTTAATTGACAAGTTGATGATGTGAGTTAGGGGGCCTGCTATACCAATGGCTCCATCTCGTAGAAATTTGGCAGGAATTTTGTCTGGTCCTGTGCTTTTATGTACATTTAGGTTAGACAGCTCGTCAAAAGTGTTTTTTGGTGTAACATTTTGCAATCCAAATGTTTTTGGGTGTATGTCTTTATCTCTGTAGAAATTTCGAAAGGTGGCCGTTGTTGTCGTGTATTTATTGAGAGGTTGAGGTAGGTTCTGTGCAAGTGTGTTTGCTATGGAGGTGAAGAAGGAGTTGAAGTAGGTTGAAATTTGTCGTTTATCGTGGCAAATCTGATCATTAATGGTGAGAGAAATATTAGTGTAAGACGAATCCCTTGTCTTGTTGCTGTAGCCTGTTGTTTTTAGGTGCCTCCATAGTTTCTTTGGGTTATTCTGATATTCCTCTGCCTTATTGTGAAAATAATTAGTTTTCGCTGATTTTATTTTCCTACTTAGTTTATTCCTGGCCCTGTTGAACTCATGTTTCAGACCTTGATCCTGTCTATGTTTCGCTAGCCTTTTTAACAGATTGTCTCTGTGTTCCAGATGGTGTAGTATGTCATTGTTGATCCATGGGTCTGACCTTGCTTTAATTCGTATGTCTTTCAGAGGAGCTATTTCGTCTAGAATGTTTGTGATGATGGTTCTGAAGCCAACCCATGCGTCATTAACGTTTGTACTTCCAAACACTGGAGACCAGTCTGTATTCCATAAAATGTACAGAAATGTTTCTTTATTGTAGTTTCTGAGTGACCTTGTTTTGATAATCTTGTGATTCTCTAGGGTAATTTTTGTGGTTTTTCGTGTGCAATATGTGACGAAGTGATCACTTATCCCAGTCTGTATAACCCCTGATTGGGATATTTTGTCCTCTCTGTTACAGTTTATGTGGTCTATTATTGTGGCAGTGTTCTCAGAGATACGTGTGGGGGTTGTTGTTGTTGTTTTTCCTCAAGCTGCCTGGCCGAACAGCCCCAAGGCCCCGAGCAAGGCCAAGGCCGCAACCGAGCGCCCCCACAGAACCCTCCCTGCCGACCACAATAAAGCCTGGGTGACCGAAGCCACTCCATGGCGGGGAGCTGAGGAGGGTGCGGAAACGCCCGGGAAACCAAAGCCCCACCCAGGGCCCTGTGCCCCTCAGCAATTATGAAGAGAAAGTTGAGGGGCAAAGGAAAGATGTGACGCTTTGGCTTCCAATCTTGGTAGATTAGGAGGTCAATCCACGCAATCGCCGTGTGGGGGTTGTGATGAGTTGTTTGTGATTGTGCATTGTCAGTATATGCCTATATTCTCGTACAAGCCTATCATTTCGTTGTTTGTAACACAGGTTAAAATCCCCTAGTATGATGGATTCATTCCGAGGGTCTAGCGATGACAACGTTCGTTCAAATTTGGTCAAGAATTGTGTGTCGTCTGGTGGCCTATAGCATACCCCAATTGTGATGGGTCTTGACCTCGGCAGGTGTAGATCGATCCACAGAGCTTCGTGATTTTCTACATGGAGGTCGGTCCTGGTTGTGTGTGAGGTTGTTTTTTACATACAGACATACTCCTCCCCCATGCCTATTGCGATCATTCCTAACCATATTGAAACCTTGAATGTTTATTTCACCATCGTTTATACTTGAATCCAGCCAGGTTTCTGTGATTGCAATTATTGAAGCTTTGGCCTTATTAGCTAACAAGTACATTGATCTGGCGTTAATGTGGATAAGATGGAGCCCTTTGTTGGTGAACACTCTGTATTCATCTTTGATTTTGAATGTGTCCTGGCTGGATTCTGAGTTGTTAATACTAATTGGTTCATTTACATTAATATTCGGTAATGAATGCAAGGCACACATGTTGCATAGGAATTCCCGTTCTTCACTGTTGGTCTTCTTAGAGATGCACTTCATGTGAGCTACAGTTTTACACTTAACACAGTTTATGATCCTTTGTTTTCTTGTTATGAGTGATTCACATATTTCACAAATGATTTTAGGACCCTTAATAGCTATTTCCCTACATTTATCGCATTCCACTTCTTTTCTGCTAGTAATGTAAGTACATCGATTGTGTACTGTTTCATTACAACTACTACATTGTGACGTTGTACTCCTTTTGTTGAATCCAATATCGCACACTATACATATTTTCCTGTTACTGTTCATCGTACGTCTGGCGGTGTGGTGATCAGCTGTGCGCCGTGAGCAGCTGATGGTGTGTGAGCGCGTGAGATGAGGACAGGTTGTGGCTCCCCCTTGCCCCCCTCCCACCCCAACCTGTATTTGTTGTTTTATGTCCTTGTTCTTGGCCGTTGTTGCTGTTACTTCATTGTCGATGTGTTTGCTAGAGCTTCCTGTTTGTTTGGGTGTTCTGGTTGCATGTTGTGTTACTTGGGTCACCGATATCTGTGGTAGTGATGATACAGTTGAGGGTAATGTTGAGTAGGTAGAATGTTGGCACTGTGCTGGCGGTTGCCCTGCGGTCTTGGTTGTGAGTTGGAGCGTGACGGGAGACTTGGGTGCCTGCTGGCCCAGTTTGTTATAACGAATTTTACTGCTAGGGACTGTTGAAATGTCGGTGTCTGCCTTACTTGTTTGGTGGTGAGGTTTCTTCAACGTTGAACTAGGGCCGGGGTTGGTCTCTACATCTCCGCAGCTAATTAGAGTGTAGCACAATAGGTGTTGTAGCGAGGTTGTGCCAGAGTATTTGCCCAGTCGCGGCGTCTTCCCGATATATGAAATAGACCAGGCAGGAATGGTGACAGAAATTTCACTCGTGTGTGATTTCTGTGTGACGAGGTCCCTCAATACTTGTTTAGTGTTGACCTGGTACACTACCGGTCCCCTCTGCACCTGTATATCAGCACAGCCCCTCTGGATGTTGAGAAGGATGATACATAGAGAGAGGGCTACGCCCGCACCCTTCATCCCTCCCGCCATTGCCGGTATGCTCTGTTAAGCTTACAATAATCTAGCTTAGTTCAATTCACGGATTGAAACACAATCCCACCCCAACTCTGTGCAACTCTCCAACCCAAGAGTGAAACGTTACTCTCAGTCTTTTTTTCATTCAACAGCTGAGCTCTGGAACTCTCTCCCAGGATCAGTCTTTCCCTCTTCCTATGACTTAAATTGCTTCAAACTCCGTGTGTCCAAGCATTTTGGATCGAACGTCCTTTGATGTTTGCCCTGTCACTCTTTTAACTCTGAGTGAAGCACTCGCATCAGGCAGTTCTGTCTTTTTGTCTCCCTCACTCACACAGAAAAAAAATCTAAAAAAAAATAATGAAAACTACATTTCTATCACTAACAAATCTGACACGCCAAATAATTATTTTGAATCATTCCTTTTAACACCCGTTTGAGTCAGTTTTTTCCCTCATTCAAGGGGGATCATGGGGGTGTTTAGATTATTTGGCGGTTTAATGAGGAAAATATAGAATAATAATAAGTAAATGAATCAATTGACCAACTCGACATCTGCCAGTAAGACGCAGCCAGTGCCAAACACGTATATTATATAAATTATACAGTACATCCGACACGAGAAAAAAAAATCGTAAAAAAATCGAACTCAGATATCGGTTCTCGTCAAAACAATTTGTTTTTAGTTTGGCGATTTTAAGACCTTTTGCCCCATTTGTTTGTTAATATTAAGATGTTCGTGTCATTCAGCAGTCGACCTTTTCTTTGCGAGCGATAGCGAACCTGTTATTTAAGAGGAACAAATATCATAACATTCAAATATTGGTTCTCCTCAAACCAAATTTGTTAGCACGTGGGTAGATTTCTGGTTGACCACTTCACCACCATGAGGTAATGTTCATCCTTTTCTGGTCACCTTTAGGCGATTTTATTTAGTTTATATTCTACCTATATGACTCAAATGGTCAAATACGATCTCAATAAACCCTTTTAGTAACATAGATCCTTCTTACACTGCACAAAACCTTCTAATTTTAGCCAGAATCAAAGGTAAAAAGCGTCATATGGTACAGAAGGGGTTAACAAATCAAGTCCCCTAGATTGGAAATAAATGGCGAACATCGATAGAATATTGCCACAATCTCTACAATATCGCTCTAAAATTGCTCAAATCTCCAGAATATCGCTAGAATTCATGCCGTTAGAGGTAAAAAATTGTCTCTAGATCGAAATTATTACCTCTAGATCTATGGGTAAAGTAGCTAAATTGACCACTTGCGAGTGTCGGACTATAAGGAAGTTGGAGTTGTAGACATCGCTATTTAGAAGAATTATAAGCTAAAATAAGGTTGTAGTACATTTATAAAACATAAACTCATATTCAGCATACTTTCTAACCAGGAGAAACCTACATTATTATAGTATTTCTGTTTAGTATCGATTTTCACGGCTTCAACTTCCTTATATCCTGAAACTCGCAAGTGGTCAATTGGCAACACCGACTTCTGACTTGCCAACTCCATTCCACAACCAAAATGGACAGCCGATACCCTGTTTATTTTCAACTGACGGTAAATTGCGAAGTTCCCATCAAGATTTTTCAGTTATTTTGAAGGTTTTGTAGTGAAATATGTGGTTGGTTATATATCTATCTATTGCCTGACGCCGTGATCCCCGAAGGGGTGGCCAAATTATATATACTTGGTTTAAATATGATGCAGGGACAGTAGTTTAATATGATGCAGGGACAGTAGTTTAATATGATGCAGGGACAGTAGTTTAATATGATGCAGGGACAGTAGTTTAATATGATGCAGGGACAGTAGTTTAATATGATGCAGGGACAGTAGTTTAATATGATGCAGGGACAGTAGTTTTAATATGATGCAGGGACAGTAGTTTAATATGATGCAGGGACAGTAGTTTAATATGATGCAGGGACAGTAGTTTAATATTTTCCTTATAATTATCGAGAAATTAGCTGCTAAGGGATTCAATTTATCTTCAGCTGAAAAGAAACAGAGTATAGTTTGAACCTCAGAAAATGTTTAGCGGGATCGAACACCAAGTTCAGGCATTAAACTATGTGTTTAGGTGGCCACAATCCACGAAAATAGGCACGGCAAATACTTGTTTTACTTTTCCTTCAAACCCTAACATTAGGAATCCATTAAAAGGGGGTAGTGGCGTAGTTCTTGCTTGTTGGGGACCCCTTCTCCCTCATGCTTAGCCCCATTAGTGTTTTAAATGATAAGACATTCGGTTCATTAGTTTGGCGATTTTAACACCTTTCGGCCCATTTCGTTGTCAATTTTAAGACCTTTCGTGTCGACATTTTCTCGGAGAGCAATAGCGAGCCTGTAGTTTAAAGAGGAACTGGCCTTTGGCCGGAACATTTTTCTAACGAAAAATGTACAAATTTATCTTGAAAGGGGTGTTTTTCTAAGCTTGATGGGGGTCTAGCGAGGAAACTAACAAATATATGAATACATGAATGAATAGACAAACAAAAAAGCTAGAACAAATAAATATATACAACAACAAATCGCGCAGAAAGTCCGGCACTGGCTACGTCTAGCCGATGATATAATGGAGTGCGAGTAACTGTATATTTTGCGATCTATTTTATTTATGTATTTGTATTTTTATATTGTTTTGAATAACTGTAATGACGGGCGGATAAATATATTTTGCGATGTTTTATTTTTATATTTTTGCTTATTCCCTTCTGTACTGGTTATGTACTTTTCATAATATTCTGGCAACTATTAGGTGATTTTGTTTAGCTTAGGAAGAACGTCTACCCATTAAAAGGTTACAGACTATCTCAATTAATACTTTTAGCTACCATATATCCTTCGTAAGCTTCATAAAACCGTCTAAATGTAGCTGAGATCAAATAAAAAAGACGTTTTCGGTACAGAAGTGTAATGTTTGCCCCTATTGCCGTACCTGAGAGTCCCACACTCGCCGTACACGTGCACCTTGACGTGCCTCCTGAGTGCTGCCACGTACTGCTCGCGAAGTGCAGGAGTACGGCAGTGGGAGGACATCCACGCCACTGTACGAGCTCTGTGCACGTATATTGACCACCACGAGTACGTACTTTCCTCTCCCTTGTTAATTCCTGTAAATATAAGAATATATTCATAATAACAATAATGACTAACAATAATCATAATCATCATCATCATAATCATAATGCATCTATCTATATATATATATATATATATATATATCTATCTATTGCCGAACTCCTTACTCTCCTTAATGAGGGCGGCCATACACAAAATGCCCCAAAGCGGATCTATCCCCTGTAAGAGAGACAACCCATGCCAGTTTAGTGAAGGACTTACATGGTTGACCACTCAATTTATGATCCGTACGACTCCGAGGTCTTCTATGTATGTTTTTAGCAATATTTTTCTAGTGGTGTGCGGTTAGTCCATCCACTAACCTGCTTCACCTTTAGGTAAGCAGTACAGATTTGTATAAGGTTTACTCCCCTAGACAGGTTGCCGACCAAGGCTTATGAGTCTCATCCACCCGGATTTGTTATAAGGTTGTCTCCCCTAGATGGGTTGCCGACCAACGCTAGCGAGTCCCACCCACCTACCCAACAATATAATTTACCTTATTTATACCTTCCATTATTTTAGTATAGTCTTACCTGCTTTTCCAACATGAGGTAGCCATGAAGCATTCCCCAAGTCACCCGTTTCCTTAATCGTGCGAAGACTGTTGATGTAGTCCTTGTAGGTGGATCTGTCGCGATTTAGAATTCCCGGTCGTAGCAACTTGAACTTAAACCCTCGCTCCATTCCATCCCTAGGCAACGACAGCGTAGATTCGAACCCTCGCCCCACCATCTGTTCTTTAAGCGGTAGCAGTGTAGATTCGAACCCCTTCCCCGTTTCAATTCCAAGTGGCAGCAGGGCCCCATAAGGCTCCGTGATCTCGGAGGCCGGATGATAGGTCATGGTCCAGTTGAAAAGATAACTCAGGTCGCTGGATTCGTTTTGCAGCCCTCTCTGGGGGTAAACAGACTGTATGCAAAGCGCAATATACAGTATATAGGAGTATACATTTCAAGAGTATTCCTATGGACACATTTGAGAAAACTTAATTTATTGGTCATTCATTACAAAATACACTTATAATGAACATTATTGGTTTCCAAAAGCCTGAACCAAGTTTTGGAAATGATGATGCAGTTTTTACCACCATACACTCCCTGCTGAATAGCAAGACTAGGGTGGGTGACCTGATGAATCAGGGACTTAGTGAATGCCACAGATTGCTAGACCGCACCGTTCACCAACAGCACTGACGTCTGCCAATATCTCACTGGCTGGCCCGAGGCTCGAACCGCCAACCTCACGGTTAGCAGGCGAACGCTCTACCAATCGAGCTACGGCCTGTGTATATTATATATTATACCACTATTGTTTCAATCTGTTTTCTATAATGAACACGCAATTTGAATAGCGAATAATAATAATTTATAAGTTGCTTAAATCCTTAAAGAAAACGTGTGTGAAATCTAATAAGTGAAACATTAACTTAACACATTTACGTTGTGAAAAGGTATTAGTCGCTATTTATTAAAACAATCCTAGAAGACTACGTTTCACACAATCACTTACGCCCACAACATACTCTATATTCCTTGAGAGTCCTGTGGGAAAGCCTGACCGTAGCCATGGCCATCCTTAGGGACTCTGGGCTGTTCGGCCAGGCAGCTTAGGGAACGACAACAACAACAATGTCATGAGGTATGTCAATGAAAACTAAGGAGTAACTTTAAAATATATAGTTTATGAGCAAGATTTTCAATAATCTATGAGGGCCCCTTCTGTACCGGCAACGTCTTTTTCATTATATTTTAGCCATGTCAAGTCAATTTTGTGCAGCTTAAGGGGGAGGTACTCGCTTTTTCTGGACCTTCTTCTCTATCATGCTTAGACCCATTTGTTTTGCGATTTTAAGTTGTTCGTTCACTAGTTTGGCAATTTTGAGCCCTTTCTCCCCATTACTTTGTCAATATTAAGACCTTTCGTGCCGTTTAGGTGTCTATTTTTTCCTGGCGAGCATTAGCGAGCCTGCATTTTTTTAAGGAATCGGCCTTCGGCCGGGAATGTACACGTATATCTCGAAAGGGGGCATATAGGGGTGTTTTATTAAGCTTGATGGAGGTTTAATGAGGAAACTAAAAATTATATAAACAAATTAATAAGTATGCCCAAAAAAAACAAGCACTAGCCCCTTAAGAAGGATCTGCCGCTGCGGTATTAAAAAGGGATAATTTAGATAGTTCTAAGCCTGTTCATTCCTGGAGATCTTTCTAAAATTGAGTATAATCGTCTATTAGTAGCTAGTATAGATCGAAAAGGACAAAACCGGTACTGAACGGGTTAATTTTGACTGTACGGTTGGCCAAATAAGTCGTGTCTCCGTTGTCATTAAATATTGCTCACTGTGTGTTGTATTAATGTCTGTCAGATGTTAAATAGGGTGTGTAAAGATAGGAACATGTTTGTATATCTCACTCGGAACAATGAATTAAAGCTTAGAAATAGTGTTGATACGAATTATTGATCGAAATATGCTTGGTGCCGCGACATCAGTTATCAGGCCGACTATACCAATCCAATCAAAGTTGTGATGATATGTTTGTAGCTAAGTAAGTATGTCAAAACTCTTGAACATTTAGGCTACCTCTATAACTCACAAACGACTAGAGTAATCGAGCTAATATTTCTACCATTTGGGAAAAGTCACCCAGGGACAAGGTGTGAAAATGTACAGACCATTTGTTCTAGCCTTTTTTTGAGTTACAGAGAATAGGGTTCACGATTTCTGGACAACTAATTTGGAACAGGGTATAACCTTGAGGATCCTAAGCCTGTCTATGGCGGGGGCTGATCCAGGGGGGGCCTCAACATGGACCCACACCCACCGCTGCCACCATGTTGTACGCTTCATCCCACCATCAGGGAGGTCTTTAGGGTCCAACGCTTCAGACTGATGGAGAAGGTACAGATTACACACCTTTGGTCGGCTAATTTATGTGGTTAGTGATGGGAAAGGGATCAGGAGGTCATAAGTATGTTAGCATACATATAGGTAAAGCATCAGGGATAGATGGATTGTGTGGCAAAATAGTGAAGTAAGGAAGTGAAGGAGTGATTTAATGGATTTGAAAGATGTGCATGGCAGATATAAAGAGTTCCTGAGGATTGGAAAGCAGGTGTAACAGGCCCCTTATCATTGTATTACAGTTTAACCCATTCTGTACCGACGACGTCTTTTTAATTCTATTCTGGCTAAATTTAGCCAATTTTGTGCAGTTTTGGAAAGATCTGTGGTAGTAAAAAGGGTTAAGTGTGATAGTTGAAGTCTTTTAAATGCTGTAGGTAATTTTTAATCCAATCAGTGTGGGCAATTTTCCTCTATAGTAGGGCTCATTCAGGCACTCTTGGTTGCTTAAGCAAGAGCCTGAATGAAATAAATGTTTGCAGCAAAAAAGATAGAAGAAAAGAGCTTTCAAATGACACAAGAAACAAGCTCCCTAGCTAGCGGGGTTCACCCACAGTGTTACTACAGACCTCGGCAATATTTTCTAATAAGTATCAATGCTCCAATACATTTGCCTTTCGCAACATTGAATATATCTCACCACACCACCTTACAGAGCCAGAAGCCTCTGTGTTGTGGCAGACATGCCGGAGAGCAGACAGGGGCCTGCCGCGCTCCTGATCACTCACACTTGTCGCCACAGCCTATAATAGGCTTTAAAGTCCAGGCAATTTCCAGGACATACCTGTACGGCAACTGCAGTGAAAGGGTTAAACTGAATAAAGTTGTCTAACAGTAGCCAGCATAAAGTTAAAAGGACAAAACCGGTACTGAATGGGTTAAAAAGGCTTTGTTACCTGGAACAAGATGGCAGCTGCTTCCCTGTGCCTGGACCTGTCGTGGGTAAATATACAGCGGGTCTCCAGACAGTGGGCGGCCTCCAGGTCCACCCCTCCACCGCCTACACGTCTCCACCACGCACGCCCGAACCTGGGGGGGAAGAATAAGGAGATTATTTTTTATGGACACCCTTCTCTCTCATGCTTAGCCCCATTAGTTTTGAAATTTTAAGACGTTCCCCCCAATAGTTTGACGGTTTTAAGACTATTCGACTCATTTTTTCTCAAGATTACGACTTTTCGTGCCATCTAGGTGTTTATTTTTTTCCTGGCGAGCGATAGCGAGCCTGAAGTTTTGGAGGTATCGGCCTTTGGCTGGGACATTTTTCTACCAAAAACATTGCAAATTTATCTCGATGGGGTATCTTCAAACATAAGATCACGGCAAAGAACAGAACTTATGTGAGCAACTTTACATACACATAATTATCATACAAGCATTATGTACGGGCACGTTAATATGTCATGTCTCAGCTGCTATTATGTTGTTTTTTCTTCTATGTTAATGAGGTAGACAAAAGGCAGAACTGCCTGCAGCGAGTGCCTCCCCCAGAGTTGAAAGACTGACAGGGCCAACATCAAGGGACGTTCTAGCTAAAATGCCTGGACGCACGGAGTTTGAAGCAATTTAAGTCTTACGAAGAGGGAAAGACTGATTGTGTGAGACAGTTCCAGAGCTCAGCAGTTGAATAGAAGAAAGTATGAGAATAGCGTTTCACTCTTGGGTTGGAGAATTGCACAGAGTAGGGGTGGGATTGTGTTGCAAGACGGGTACTACATACCCTACGTAGAGGAGGTGGTATACACTGGGAAAGCTCTGAGGAACACTGATTATTGTAGTAGCGATAGAATAGCGAGAGAGATGCAACATTGCGGCGAAGAGAGAGAGATTGCAGAGAGTTTGTGAGTGGACGGGAGTTAATGATACGAAAGGCTTTCCTTTCTACTTTGTCTAGGAGTGTGGTGTGAGAGGATGCTTCCCACACATGTGAACAACACTCAACACAAGGATGCACTGTGCCCCTGTAAAGAGCAAGAAGCTGCGCAAGGGTAAAGAACCACTTGAGGCGGTTGAGCACACCAAGCTTCTGGGAGGCTGCCTTGGCTCGTTCTGTGCTGTATTAATGTCTGTCAGATGTTGAATAGGGTAGGTATGTGTAGGAACCTGTGAGTATATCTCACTCAAAAAAAAAAATCATGTGTAAATATTGCTGCTACCAATTATTGACAAAAACATAATTGGTGCCGAGACATCACTTATTAGGCTGACTGTACTTCCTCTGTTATGTAAATTAATTATACAGTGTATGATACGAACAGTGTTGCTAATTTAGCTACTTTCCCGCTAGATCTAGAGGTATTTACTTCGATCTAGAGCCAAATTTTGACATCTAGCGTCATGAAGTCTGGAGATTTAGCGTTTTTAGAACGATAATATAGAGATTGTGGCATTATTGTAGCGATTTTCGTCATATATTAACTATCGAGCATTTTTTGATGAGAAAGTTTATTCTCGCACTATATTGAGGCTTTTTCGCATTGGAAACGGAAACTAGAGTCTGTTCATTCTAGGTTGGGCAGAAATCGTAAATTCTAACCTCTGAAACTCAAAAAGGGCTAGAGCAAATGAACTGTCAATTTATACACATAATCCCTAGCCAAGTCTTCCTATTTGGTAGAAATATTAGCTCGATTACTCTAGTCATTTTTGAGTTATGAGAGGTTTGGGGTTACGATTTCTGCCCAACCTACTTAGATTTTAAAGCTGCCAAACTAGAATTGCCCATATAAATTGACGGAAAAATCGCTCGTGTGACACCCCCTTTATATTACACACATTAAGGGTGATAACCTGTTTTTTTTGTTTTTCTTGGTTGTATCCATTCGGCCATTCACCCTACTGTTTTAAGACATTTATCCCTATCCAGGTGTCGTTTGTTTTCCAGGCGAGCAACAGCGAGCCGGCAATTTATTGAGAAATCCGGCTTGGCCGGAGAAATTTTTCTATAAAAAAATGTACTAATTAAACAGGTTGTCTAAAACATTATCAAAAATATGGTGGATCGCTATCGCTCGACACCTGGATGGGGATAAACGTTTAAAAAGAGTAGGCTGAATGGGGCCGAATGGATACAGCCCAGAGAGAGAAAAAAAGTAGGTGACCCCCCTTAATTCTACAGTGTGTGATACGAACCAAGACGTCCAGAACAGGATAACTTTGGGAGGAGGTTGATGGACTGTTACAGGAGATGGTGGTAGCTGCACCGCCTCCTTCAGCCCCCTCAGTAGTTCCACAGATAGGCGCCTCTTGTTCACCTTCCACACACCTCTGGAAATATAGGTATATAGTAGCTTTAGATGCTTATGTTCTGGGTGTGGTGTTCCGAGTTCGAATCCCGGGAGGACCACTGCTTTCATTAGTTTATTCAAGTGCATTGGGGTTTGTATTTGATGATTAATGTCAAGAACGGGGTGTTACTTAATGATATGAAAAGGATTGAGTCTATGAAAACAAAATATATATATTTCTTTTTAAAGGTATTGCTTTGCCTATTAAGGGGAAGTGTTTAGTTTCCTCCCTAGACCTTCATCAAACTTTGAAAAGTACCTCCAGGACCCCACTTCAATATAAAAAAAAAAAAAAATTATAGAAAAATGTCTCGGCCAAAGGCCAGTTCCTCATAAATAACAGGCTCGCTATCGCTCACCAGCAAATAATCGAAACCTAAATTGCACGACAGTTGTTTAAATTGACAGAAATGGGGCTAAAGGTCTTAAAATCTCATAACCCCTTATTAGCGGGGCCCGACTTAAGTCCGTATAGAAAACACCTGCCCAAAGAGCGGGGCCCGACATTAGTCCGTGAACAATTTTGGAGCAATATTGCCTCTGAGAGAGAGACGAGCGGTGAGCGGAGCGTAGGTCGGGCTCTGACCGTTCGCCACGGGTCCCGCGGGCCTACTGACGTTTACTCCACACACATCCACCCTCCCTCCCTCACTACACAGGGTATTATGTCAAGAAATTACCGTATTTTAGAGATTTTTCCTTCGTCTTGCACGATCGTTGCAAGAGAACGCGTGGTCGTAGGAGGATGGTTCTGGTGTCATTGGAAAGCTGAATTAACGCCCTTTCAGGGATACATAATTGTATTACGCTCTGGCTCTTGTTTATGCATGAAAAAGAGTATGGAAACAAGGCCATTTAGGGTAAAACCACCCGCTTGGCGGGTAGTAGAAATTCCTTACGGGCCCGCTCGTAAGGCGTTAAGCTAATGGGGCTAAACATTAGGGGATCGAGAAAGAAATACGTAATGTGAAATAATTGAGGAATGAAGAGATACGTAGGAGAGTGGGGCAGCAGGAACATTTGTCAGCTAGAGTGGACAGAAGGGTGCTGAGCTGGTATGGTCATGTTGAACGAATGGGAGATGAAAGACTTACAAAGAGAATATGTGAGTCAGGTACAAGGGGAGATAGAAGGGCAGGAAGACCCCCATTGAGATGGAGAGACTGTGTAAGAAAGGCTTTGGATGATAGAGGAATGACTATAGATCAGGCAGGGGAAGTGGTGGTGGACAGGAGTGAATGGAGAATGCTTGTGAATAGTTGAGTGAACACGTGGTCATTTGGAGTAAGGGTCGGGCGCAAGTTGGACTAGATAATAGTCCATCAGGCGCCTGGCCCGGGGAGACGATTAATATGAAGGGTGTGCCTGGAAATGTGGTGGGAGGGTTTGTGGCTTTGGCTCCGCTGCATGTCTGCCTGCCGAGATCGGAACCTCTCCGGGTGGTCGGGGGCCGGGGGAGTGCTTGAGCGACCTTGGTAACCCTGGTCTCTGGGTCTTCTCCTGGGTGACCTGGATGTGTGCGAGTTTGTGTTTTTTATCTGTGTTTTTGTTTTATGTTGTTTTTGTGTTTTCCCTGTTCTTGCTCTGTCTTGAGTCGGCTACCCCCAAAATGGGGATTGGGCATGAGCATATAGATAGATAGATAGATAGATAGAAATAATAGGTATGATACGGAAAAGAAAAGGGTCGATGCCAAAAAAACAAAACAAAACAAAAGCAACCTTCTAAACGGGAGGTAGTTGTTTTTTCTGGACTCCCTTCTCCCTCATGCTTAGCCCAACTCATTTAGTTGTGAAATGTTAACCTTTTCAGTGCGGGGTATTTTCCGCTATATTAGGGTTCACTCAGGCACTCCTGATTACTTAAACTAGTGCCTGAATGAAATTAAATGTTTGTAGCAATACACCTAGAAGAAAAGAGCTCTCAAATGACACCAGAACAACCTCTCTATCTTACATGGTTCACCAGCAGTGTTGCTGCATACATCAGCAATATTCGCTAAAAATTAGCAAAATTCCGCTACATTTGCCCTTGGCAACTTTGAATATGCCTCGTGCGAGACATAGGGTAAGAGTCAGTGCCGCAGCAAGCTTGCTGTAGAGAGGGCGAGGGGCCTGCTGCACTCCTGATCACTCATGCTCATTTCCACAGGCTGTAATGGGCAAATCATTCTAGGATATTTCCAGTACGTTCCATTACGGGTCCCGCAGAGAAGGGGTTAAGATATTCGTTCCATTAGTTTGGCGATTTTATGACCTTTCACCCAATTTTTTTGTAAATATTAGGATCTTTCGTACCATTTAGGTGTTGATTTTTTTTCCTGGCAAGCGATAGCGAGCCTGAAATTTTAGGAGGAACCGGCCAATTTTCTACCAAAAAATTTACGCATTTATATGTTTTAAAAGTTTGATGGAGGTCAAGCGAGGAAACTGAAAATTATATACATAAATAATAGAAGAAGAAAAAAATACCCTACCCCCTTAATGGTATGCTTTACTCTATTTTTTTTACCAGCAGTGTGGATTTAGCGTTTATGGATTCCAACATATATTATTTCAAGTATAAAGCTTACGATTGTTGAAAATCTATGTGTGGAATTTGTATTTCAGTTGTTAAGGATCCTGGATTAGCTATAGAACAAAACAAAACAGGAATGATAAACTACTTTGCAAGGTTGGATCCTTAGCAAACTGTGTCCCATTCCTTGCCCTTCCATTTCTCGACTAAACATTACGCTATTCATAGTGCAGTAGGGTCTGAGTACATGATTAGATTGATATCCAGTATTCGATAAATGGATATTAACCCCTACTGTACCAGAGGGTATTACTATAAAATTAATGTACCCTTTAGCACCAGGCATTGTGGCCAAAATGGCTTCAGAGTCAAGAGAGAATACCATCTCGCCCCGAAAGTTGGAGGAATACTGTCCCACCTAGCTCTCACAGGCTTGGACCCAGGCTGAGAAGTGTTGTCAAGGTCTCAGAGCAGTGCCACAAGTCACAGTACCAGGTACCGATTGATACGCGCAGTTACAAGGACCGCATAGTACTGACTGTAGAGGGGTGGTCCTGACTGCTATGCAGGCTACACAGTGCACTTATCGTAATGGTTGGATAAGTAAACACTGGTAAAACTTGAAGTAGGTTCTTATTATAGGAGAGAGTTGGGATACACCGATAGATACGCCTGTACAGCTGAAAGGCGCCTCTCTATCCAGTTGTCAACAAAACCCATAGCGGGAATATATCATAACACTCACAATTGCCATATGGGCTTATATGATACAATTCATATAAGTGAGTGTCTGTAAATGCTATAGTACATATTTATTATAAAGAGGTGTTACATATAGATACTGATGCACATATAGATATTGGTGCACTTATTTATCACATACATACACTGACGGACATCTTCCGTCGCTGGTACTGACGAGTGACTTTATTACTGATGGCTGTATGTCGTCGCTGGTACAGTAAGGGTTAATCGAGGTCATGTACTCAATCTTTATAACTGTATTGGTGGTATAAGTGTTAAAGCGTGTCAGTTCTGTATGTGGTGTCCAGGGTTAGAATCCCCAGAGGTTCATATGCTTGCATTAATTTCATTGAAAGTAATTGGTATAAAGAACGATATTAGTTAAATTATAATTTTAAGATCTAGTTCGATGTTCCCAGTAATAGCTGTGGCATTTTCTGGTTATTCATAGCTTAATAGTTAGTAAACCCTAGTCAACCCTATTGGATTATTAAGCCAGCACACTGTAAGTCAAGAATAGTTTCAAGACTAGACCTCTTTTCGAGAACTCCAGTCCCTTTCCAAAGCAATTACATGCCCATTTTGGGGACAGTAATAGGAACCCCTTGGGGGTGGAAGGTATTGCTCCCACGCTTTATATATATATATATATATATATATGAAATTGTCTGAACATTCTGGAACATTCGTGATACTTATAATAAATGTTTTCTGTATAACAGTAAATTAATGGAACTTATGCTAGTGTTGGTCCTGTCCAGAGTGAGGCTTGGCATCCTCTACCCAACCTTAGCCGTTTTTGTCTGTCTCTTTTCCTGTACTACTATTCACACTTCGGGGCGGGAGGCTAGGAATGATCTTCCCTTGTTAAATTCACCTACTAGACGAGACAGAGACAGGGGCGAGGGAACGTGAAAGTGGTCACAAACCCTAAGAGTTGTGAACTTTAAATTTTTGTTCTGTCTCGAATCGGCCACCTCCAGCTATGGAGTATGTACCTGAGTATATACATACATACATAATATTATATAGTACATACATATATATATATATATATATATATATATATATATATACATACTAGGCTGAGGTGCTCATTCCCGCATCACTGGCCTTTGGAGGCTGTGGTGGCTAACTTTATTGAGTTGTTGTTGTTGTTGTTGTTCCCCAAGCTGCCTGGCCGAACAGCCCCAAGGCCCCGAGTAAGGCCAAGGCCATAAACGAGCGACCCCACAGAACCCTCCCTGCCGACCACAATAAAGCCTGGGTGACCGAAGCCACTCCATGGCGGGGGGCTGAGAGGGTGCGTAAACACCCGGGAAACCAAAGCCCCACCCAGGGCCCTGTGCCCCTCAGCAATTATGAAGAGAAAGTTGAGGGGCAAAGGAATAATGTGACGCTTTAGCTTCCAATCTTGGTAGATTGGGAGGTCAATCCACGGAAGAGACGCCGTCACTCGAGATCTAGAAAATATATAAGTAAAAGGAACAGTCAGAGTAAGCTATGGGTATGGCAGAGATCGCTCAGGTCTCACTCTGATAGACCAGCCCATCACCAGACTTTATTGAGTTATCCGGCTTGATATACAGGGGTTACTACATATTATCAAGGTTACCATAGTTTACTGCCCAGGATGGAAAGTTAATAATAATAATAATAATAATAATAATAATAATAATAATAATAAAAATAATAATAATAATAATAATAATAATAATAATATTTATTCAGTTAGTATTTTACAATGTTGGTACCACATAATATGTTACAAATATGACATGTACCAGCCTTGCATAATTCCAACTAAGGAAAGCCCAATAAGGCCGTTAGGCGTATTTCCATTGAAGTCCATGTGAGATTAGGTTAGCTGGGAAAAAAGGGGAGGACAAAAAAAGTAGATACTTTAGAGAAAGTATTTCTAGGGGTTATATTAAGATACCTTACATTCTATAGTTGGACTGGTCAAAATATTTCAGTAATCATTTCAGTTTGTTTTGCCTATCTGTTATGTCGTATTTAGTAGTACATAATTTATAAGCTTGGTGCTCCCTTCTCGCAGCTGTTCGGTTCAGGTGCTCCTTCAAGCTACGTCTGAAGGAATACAGTGTTCTCTTTTCATGGACTGGCTGGGGTAGGTTGTTCCAGTCTTTGATAACAGTGAAGAAGAATGTTAGCTTACCTTGTCCTTGGATTCTCGGGACCGTAAAATTATACATCCTATTCCTTGTATTGTGTCCAATCCTCTCATTTATTTAACAAAATTACTCTTTAAATACTCTGGAATTACTATGGAATACATAGCCGGGGCTGGAGGGTTAAATACTCTGGAGCCCTATCATAAAATATCTTGAAGGCATTAATGAGTCTGATTTGTTTGGCCCTACCAGAGACATTGAGCATACCAAGTGACTGAAGTTGTTCCTGGCCAATATGCGATCTGGGTCCTAGGTTCAGCATGAACCTAACTATTTTATTTTGAGTGAACTGAAGTTTGTGCTTTGCTGATTTAGATGATGCAGAGTACCAGGATGACACAGAATAGTCAAAATTACATTGAACAAGCGCTTGGCATAGGGTCTTTTTGGTCGCCGCTGGCAAGCATCCCACCTGTCTATACAGGTATTTAATACGTGCTCTACATTTATTCAGGATCGATTCCAAGATTGTTTCACCTGACAGAGTCGAGTCCAGTTTTAGTCCGAGACATTTCACTTGTGACACTGTTGTTAAGGGAATATCATTACAGTTGACCAAGAAGCCCTCAATGTCTTTCAATTTGCGATTTGTTCCACATAAGATGGCTTCTGTCTTGCCCAGGTGAAGAGATAGTCTATTGTCCACTAGCCAATCACTACACGATTCTAGTTCTTTGGAAAGTGAGGCGACAATACTTATTGGGTCTTTTCCACAAACCAGAAGCACACTGTCGTCAGCATACAGTAATAATTTACACGATATGCTCAGTTCCATGTCGTTCACATAACAGAGAAAGAGTAAGGGACCAAGGATGCTTCCCTGCGGGGCCCCACAGTTAATTGGCATAGGATCAGATATATTATTATAAATTTTGACTCTTTGTGTTCTACCACTAAGATAAGATTTAAACCAGTTCACTGACCCAATGCCCATTGCTTGTAGTTTATTACATAGGATATTATCGTCTACTGTATCAAACGCTTTTTGTAGGTCAAGAAGAACCATACCGGTGTAGTTACCGTTAGACATTTCTTTACGAATGTGATCTGTTACGTGGATGAGACAGGAGTCTGTCGAGTACATACCTCTGAAACCTGGTTGAAACTTATATAATAGATCATTTTCTTTAAGGTAGTGTTCAATTTGGGTGTATACAGCTATCTCAGGGATTTTTGATACAATACATAATAATGCTAACTGGTCTGTAGTTGCTAACATCAAATTTATTTCCTTTCTTGAATAGAGGGATTACAATAGCTTCTTTCAGTTCAGCAGGTACAGTGTTGGTGTTAATTGACAGGTTGATGATGTGGGTTAGGGGACCTGCTATACCAATGGCTCCATCCTGTAGAAATTTGGCAGGAATGTTGTCTGGTCCTGTGCTTTTATGTACATTTAGGTTAGAGAGCTCATCAAATGTGTATTTTGGTGTAACATTTTGCAATCCAAAAATGTTCGGGTGTATGCCTTTATCCCTGTAGAAATTTTGAAAGGTGGCAGTTGTTGTGGTGTATTTATTGAGAGGTTGCAGTAGGTTATGTGCAAGTGTGTTTTCTATGGGGGTGAAGAAGGAGTTGAAGTAGGTTGAAATTTGTCGTTTATCATGACAATCCTGATCATTAACTGTGAGAGCAATATTAGTGTTAGATGAATCCCTTGCCTTGTTGCTGTAGCCCGTTGTTTTTAAATGCCTCCATATTTGTTTTGAGTTACTCTGATATTCCTCTGCCTTACTGTGGAAATAATTAGATTTCGCTGATTTAATTTTCCAACTTAGTTTATTCCTGGCCCTGTTGAACTCCTTGTTTCAGACCTTGATCTTGTCTATGTCTCACTAGCATTTTTAACAGTTTGTCTCTATGTTCCAGATGGTGTAGTATGTCATTGTTGATCCATGGGTCTGATCTTGCTTTAATTCGTATGTTTTTTAGAGGAGCTATTTCGTCTAGGATGTTTGTGATAATGGTTCTGAAGCCAACCCCTGCATCATTAACGTTTGTATTCCCAAACACTGGAGACCAATCTGTATTCCATAAAATGTCCAAAAATGTGTCTTTGTTGTAGTTTCTGAGTGACCTTGTTCTAATGACCTTGTGATCCTCTAGGGTAATTTTTTGAGTTTTACGTGTACAATATGTGACGAAGTGATCACTTATCCCCGTTTGTATAACCCCTGATTGTTATATTGTGTCCTCTCTGTTACAATTTACATGGTCTAATATTGTAGCAGTGTTATCAGAGATACGTGTGGGGGTTGTGATGAGTTGTTTGTGATTGTGCTGTCAAGTGTGCCTATATTCTCGTACAAGCCTATTATTTCGTTGTTTGTAACACAAGTTAAAATCCCCTAGTATAATAGAATCATTCCGGTGGTCAAGTAATGACAAAGTTCGTTCAAATTTGTTTAAGAATTGTGTGTCGTCTGGTGGCCTATAGCACACTCCAATTGTGATGGGTTTTGTCCTAGTGTAGGCAGGTGTAAGTCAATCCAAAGAGCTTCGTGGTTTTCTACATGGAGGTCGTTCCTAATTGTGTGTGTGAGGTTGTTTTTTACATACAGACATACTCCTCCCCCTTGTCTATTACGATCATTACATCATTACGTACCATATTGAAACCTTGAATATTTATTTCACCATCGTCACAAATGTTCACTCCAGGTTCCTATTTATTGCTAGGTAAACAAAAACATTGGATATAAGGAGACTGCCCATCTGTCTCGGCCTGCCTAAAAATCAAATGGGGTACCTTTTGATTACAAGTTGAATGCACTTCCATTGCACCACAAACTGCAAAGTTAATGAACCTCTCTAAAATGTGTTCAAAATTATTCACTAATCTTACATACCAATTGTGTTACTGCCATGCACACAGTATACTTAACCCTTTCACTGCAGGCGATGTACTGATAGGTCCTTTGTAAAAAAAAAAATCTACTGCTGGCGACATACCCATACGTTTTGGTAGTATTGGTTGAGTTGGTTTCAATAACTCGCTCTGTTTGTTGCCAGACACTTCCATGAGCTTCTAACCTTGCCACCCATACTCATATAATTCTGCTCCATGCATTGATTGAAGGAGAGTGTGTGTCCAAGCAAAAAGTGTTTTAGAAGTTGAAATAAAATAAAAACAGACACATTTTTTCATATATTTGTGACAGCTATATACCAAGTATATATACATGTAATGTTACAGGAGCGTGCAATTACTCCTGTGAGGTTATGAACAAACTATGGTTTTCCATGCGTACAGTTACTTTCCCATACATTGGGTCTGTAACCAACCTATGTATATATACCAGAAGTATATCTGGATCTATTTTGTCTTGCCATTATTTCTCTCGACTTTCTATTCAGGTTAGGAGGGACGTATTATCTAACTCCTTTATTATTCATCGGATCTCCTTTATATGTTAACACTAACTTAATCAAATAATTTGTGGCACTTTTTGTGCTATGACATTTGTTGATAGTATGACTAGAAATACGAGTAGAAAGGGGTCATGGAGTCCCCACTGCCCTCCCTCTTTCGAATTCGGGGGTGAGCCTGTCCCTGCATACCTGGTTGGGTAGTTTGCGGGTGATAAGGCATATCCTTATGGTATTATCGAGTAATATCTTGCTTACTGATGTCACTAGGGACAGATTAAGGGCCGTATATGGGTATAGTGTATGTGGCTAGTGAATAAAGTGGTGTATTAAGTTGTTCCATTTGGTGTAGAGGAACTCCCCTACCTGGTAATGGATTAGCCTATGGTCCTGGTGTGATGCCAGGATTGAACAGTTTCTCACTGTACTCTCGGCTGTTCTTGTGCTAACACCAGCTCCAGTCGTGTGCCCCTGGAATTAACACCCTAACATCGTGCCAGGATTATATAATGCCACGGATATCTTGGAGAGCTGTCACCGGCCTGGGAGTATGGTCTCCAAAAATAGCAGAGTGTTTTTTCGTATCCCTTTATTAATTAACCCCTTCAGGTGCTACCATATGTTTTCTTCATTGTGTAACTGCTTTAATCATTTGTGTAATCATTTTAATAATTATTAATTAATGGTTAATAACATAATACCTATTGTTAGCTAAGTTTGATAATTAACTGCTAAATATAAAGTTTTGCCTATTCAGTCAGTTCTGAAGCAATTAGCACCTGGTCACCCAGTTAGTATTTGTGACGTATTTTTGCGTGCCGTGTACCCCGCTATTTTTCGGTATCCCGTTTATGTAGCTCCGGGTATGAGCCGGCACTGTTATTGTTCACCATCTTTATTAATGCCGTAGCCCCAACTAGAGCGGAGTCCCTCAGGGCAGTGCATTGGGCCCAGTTCTCTTCTTGTTATACGTAAATGGCCTGCAGGCTAACTTGCAAGTGGACAGTTATTTATTTGCTGACGACATGAAAATCCTACATGTGGTGGAAACTGAGGAAGACGCTATGTTATTACAGCATGCACTGTCTGTCCTGCAAGAGTGGACGAACGTATGGCTATTGAGGTACAATACAGACAAATGTGGTGTCCTTTCAATTGGGAAGTTTGAAAATCTGACCTATACCCATAACTACGAGAGCTGTATAATAAAACTTTGGAACATTTATTTGAAGAGAAGGATCTGGGTGTTATTATTGACTGAACTGACATTTGGCGAGCATATTCACGAGAAGGTAAAAACGGCAAACCGAATGATGGGTCTGATAAGACGGGTATTTGATTATCTGGACCCAGTTACATTCAAGAAACTATACACAGCTTTGGTGAGGACACATGTTGAATATGCCAATGTACTGTGGGCACCGCACCTCAAAAAATACACAAACTTGATCGAAAATGTTCAAATACGTGCCACTAGGCTAGTCGATAATTTAAAACATCACAGTTATGTTAACCCTTAACTGGCGGCGCGCAACATATGTCGAGTGAAATAAATTTGGACTATGTGGCGGTGCACGACAGCTGTCGAGTGCCATTTTCAGAACGTAATGTTGCTGAGAGAGAGAGCTGAGCGGTGGGACGAGCGTAATAACCTTATGACCGCTCCCCACGACCACCGTGGACGTACTGAACTGTATTCCACCCTTTTCCCCCCTTTCTCACTCGCTACACAGGGAATTATGTACGGAAATTACCTTATTTTAGGGTTTTTGCACTCGTGTTGCACGATCATTGCAAGAGAACCAGCGGTCGTACAAGGATGGTTCGGGTGTCATTGGAAAGCTCTGTTTACGCCCTTTCAGGGATAGATACTTGTTTTACGCTCTGGGTCTTGTTTATGCATGAAAATGAGCACGGAAACAACCCTATTTAGGGTAAACAAAAAACGCTGTGCGGTATGGTGTAACATACCCTACCACCCGCTCTTTGTGTGTTAAGCGATTGAAATTAGTCAACTTAACAACCCTAGCATATCGACGACTGAGGGGTGATATGATAGAGGTATGGAAGCACTTTCACACCTATGACAAAACAGCCTTATCACAAAGCTTCCAACCACTGACAAGACCAAGCCGCCAACATTCATTCCAAGTCTTCAACCACCGAGCACAAGATGGGGTGAGAGGGGCCCAGCGAAATTCCCTCTACTACCGTACACCACCTACCTGGAACAAGCTCCCATCTGAGGTTGTTGAGGCACGGACCCTACAATCTTTCAAGAATAGACTGGATGCGCACAGGGCATCCCATCCACTGGTACAACCATGCAGCGGACACAACCAACATCACCGAGCTGCACGAAGAGGCTTTCTAAGGCCTGAATGCAGTATCTCTTATAAGTTCTTATAAGTAAGTAGACTATTGTTGCGAGGGTCCGCCAGTGTTAAACCAACTATAGTGAACAAGTGACAGGGGTTGTGATCGTGAGACTTCAATTAGGAAATACTATGATTTTTCGTATCGGTATATACATGTGGACTTTGCCAGGTTAGGGTGTCATACTTGTATGTGGCTTTACCTTCATTTTCTTCATGTGATCTTTTTGCTGGTCCAGTGGCCGAGGGGGTCCTCGACCAGTGTGATCCAACCTTAGCTTTTATGTCCAACATTTCAATCGCCCGGGACTATGTTGCAAAAACTCTCTGCTTTGGGCTGGTGCTTTTGATTACGGCAGGGTGACATACTGTAATAAAGGAAGGGTGGTGGCTTCTTATAGAGGTAATAATTACAGGGTGGTTTTCCCTATTACAGTCAATGCACCCTTCTGGATTGTAGCACGGCACTGTGGATAGTTTAGTAGGTAGGAGTCGGTGACCAGAGTGGCTGTTCTTTTGAGTTATGATCTGAATTTATCCTCGTTGGGACGGAGTTGGGTCAATATATACAACTTGCGACAATATAGATAATAAATATATCTCAATGGCATGTGATTAAGATTTTGTTTTCCAAATTATTGATGTAGGTGTCGGTCCCAGGAAACTATCATAATACATATTATATGGATATTTACCTTTTAATGGTTTGTTTACACTGCGATAGCTCTTTTCCATGTCTGTCAGTCAACAACTGAGACATCTGGTGGCGACTGCAATGAACCACTGGTGGCGAGTGCAATGCACCCTACCTAATTCTTGCCAAGTATAATAGAGTTCACTGACACGTGATATCTATCGACCAATCAGGTGATGCCATGATTTGGAAGAGAGCTGGTCCCGGATATAACCCCTTAGTTTGACTATGACCAGCCTGTGTACAGTGTGTGAGGGAGCCGATCAAAGTTTTTCCACTGTGTTACGATCGGGTCTCGTATAAATCAGTGGCTCTTATACATTGGACTAGACTGGCATAAATGCAACAACGGAAACGCTAGATCCAACCCCTGATATATAATCCCGTCGAACAAAGAACACATTATACCCTCCAGAGTTATATCTGCGATAGCGGGGTATCTTAACTCTCAGTATCTATGTGCTTCTACTATAGGCTGATGTTCTCTGAAACAGCCTATTACCTATAACATATGGTTGCTTAGTTATGGTACACAAGGAAAAGATAGTTAACTTAATTAAATCACAAGAGTGATCTAATGCAAACAAGAAGAAGGTTTACTTAATGTTACTTTAATCAATAATATCTGTCACTCCTTTATGAAAGAAAGTGTTGTAAAGTCCTCAAGCACCGAACAAGGAATCTTCTGAATAATGTCGGATGCTACTAAGAAGAACGTATCGGAAATGGAACCACAAAATAGCAGGAGGCAGGACAATGCACGTGTAGGCTAAATACACAAAAAGGCTGGACCTATAATGTTATTGGACACAAGAATATTATAAGCGGTGCAACAGTAATAATGCTCGCCACGAAAAAGTAGTACTCCTATTAACAAAACCGGTCTATGCTGGTTGTGTCTCTCTACAGCAACCTAGACCTCAAAATGCTTGTGTAGAAATAATGGGTATGCATAAAAGAGTATATGATCTAATCCAGCTAATGTCTACCCGGGTTAATAAAGTCTAGCTGGGATGTGCAAAGGTACAAAATTCTGGTGGAGCAAGGCAGCTCCTAGCCTAGTGTGGACCTTGGGTCTGTGCGGCCTGATTACGTTAATATGAAGGGGTGCTCTCTTGAGGATTCTCGATCACAAGTATCGAGTATCCTCCTGGCGATCCTCAAAAGTAAAAGCAAATAGAGTTAGAACAGTGTTGGGTGGATTAGGCAAGCAGCCCTCACGCACTACACAGTCTAAACTCCAAGGTACACAGACAAAAGATCCACCCAGGTAACTCACAGAATCTGTAGTGTCGTGCAGCTCAAAAGTAGCCTACACACAGTGAAAACACCAACAGCAAGGTACCTGATCCCTAGTCTAGCATTATTTAACCCTGTAGAAACATTAGTGATTGATGGAGACAGTCCGAGCAATACAATCTCCCAAAAAAACAACGACTATCTTCAACCTTAGCCTAGTACATAAGAAATGTGAGATCCAGCATATAATACAGTCTGGCCACCAATTCAAGGTGTGGATGCAGGGAACCAGAGGGGGATTGATATTAATAAAAGGTGAGGAAGTAGTGGAAATGATAGAGGCAGTAGAAGAGAAAGATTCTAAGACAAGAGTGTGGAACAGTTCATGGGAGATGCTTAGAGTATGCTGTCTGGGACGGATCTGACCAGGATATTTCCAGGGACCGCCTCGCTGGAGTCCCAGTTCGCAGGAATGGCACGAGGGCGCGCGACAGTTGCCCAGTAAGCAGCCGCCTAGTAAGCAGTGTTAGGCAGGAGGCAACGAATCCCGCGAGGCCTATGTAAGGGGGCCAGCCACGCGCCACACTCACCACCAAGTCACACCACCTGGTCTCTCTCTCTCTCTCTCTCTCTCTCCCGCTCGCCTTCCCATCATTCAACTACTTAACACAATACTTTCAATTGACTAAATAAAATAGAAAGGATTGTGACAGACGAAAATAAAGAACAGTTCTGAACTGTCTGCAACACAAGCTTTCTCGAGAAGGAAAGTACACAATGATAGGTAGTCTGTAGCTACATTCTCTGCCCTGGCGAGTCCTAGCGAGTAAGCCATGCGGTTCTGGGGGAAGCGGTGAGCGTCACACCCCACCCAAGATTTTTAAGAGGCTCCAACTATGAGCTCTAAATCTGACACGCAGAACCCATACAAAATTCGCCACTCCTAGCCACCCAGCGACAATGAAATGTAAAGCACAGTTCTCTTCAAAATAACACATTATAAAAATGAACAACCCTTCCCAACACAATAGATTAAATTACATAGTTATGCTCATAAAAGCGAGCTTCACTAGCCCAGCCTTCTGAGAGGAGTACAACTCAGAATTTCTGCTATAACATACTTAAAAAAATTTAACTATCAAAGAAAGAGTTTTTATAGGATTTTTATATTTTTAATATGTTTATGGCGGCTGCACTACAGGGGCAGCCTAGTTTTTTCTTGTATACCAACACAGCAACTCCTACTTTACGACCCAATACGCTGGGCTACACAAGCGAGCCAACAAGCACCAGACGTAAACATACTAATCAAACCAAAGTAGGAGGCTACCCTTGTGATGATCTACCCCGGGTCTTCCACCCTCGATAAGCAATCTGTAATCACATTCTCAGAACCGGCAATATGGCGTATGTCTAGGTTGTATTCCTGCAACATTAATGACCACCTGGTCAGCCTCATATTCCGGTTATGGAATTGATTCAGGAACTTGAGGGGGTGATGGTCGGTGTAGATCACCACAACTGGTCCATAGGCTGGAACATACACCTCAAAGTGCCTGAGCGCTAGCACAATCGCCAGCAGTTCCTTCTCAACTACTGAATAGTTCTTCTGCGCCGAGTTGAGAAGAAACTGACTGGGTGCTCCAGCCCATCTTCGTCTGATTGCATCAGAATGGCACCAGCCCCCACACCACTGGCATCAGTTGCCAGCTGGAATGGTCGGCTAAAGTCCGGGGCCCTGAGGATTGGGTGAGTACACAACAGGTGTTTTACTAGCAAAAAAGCCCTCTCACACTCAGGCGCCCACTTAAACTTTCTATCTTTGGCCAATAGGTCCGTCAGAGGAGCCAGCACAGTAGAATAGCCCTTTATAAAGCGGCGGTAGTAACCAATCATGCCCAAAAACCTCATGATCTGCTTCTTGGTGGACAGCCTGGGGAAGTGGTTAATAGCCAATATCTTGTTCTGTGGGGGGCACACCTGGCCCAAACCCACCATGAACCCCAGATACTGCACGGTAGCCCGCACAAAATCACACTTTCCCAGGTTGACCACCAAGTTTGCCTCGCTTAATTTCTTAAATAGGGATTCTACATGTTCACAGTGGCTCTTGAAATCGTCATCGTAGATAATGACGTCGTCCAGGTACACGGTACAGTTCGGAATGTCAGCCAATAACTCGTTCATCAAGCTTTGGAAGGTCGCTGGTGCGTTCTTTAGACCGTACGGCATGACATTACAACGATATGTAGCACCATCCACCACAAAACCACACACCTCTTTCGCCCGTTCAGACAAAGGCACCTGCCAGTAACCTTTTACCAGGTCCACCTTGGTCAAGAACTTGGCCCTGCCAATCTCGTCTACATAGTCATCGACCCGGGGAAGAGGATATGGGTTGGTGGGAGTCAAGCCGTTTAGCCTGCGGTAATCAACACAGAAGCGCACCTTGCCATCCGGCTTAGGTTGCAGCGTTACGGGAGATGTCCACTTTACCGCCCCCTTCTCGATCAGTCCCTGTTGCAACATATACTCCAACTCCGCCCGGAGGGCCGGAAGTTTAATAGGGGGCACCCTATAGGGCACTGATTTGAAGGGTGGGTGGTCTCCGACGTCAACGTCGTGCACCTCATGAGTAGTGAGGCCTGGGTGTTCCGCAAATACAGTAGGGTATAAACAGAAGAGGTGCTCGACAGCCACACGCTGTTGCTCAGGTAGGTGTTGCAAAGCCTCATGAGCCGCCTGTCTCGTGTTTCCCGCCCACTGATCTGCAGAAACATGATAATCCCAGTTGTCATCCACCTGCGCATGACTGTCCCGTTCTCCTTCTCCACCTTGACTGCTGAAAGTCATCACGGGGACAGTGAGAGGCTCAGGTGGGCGCCTCACATACTCCTTCATCAGGTTGACATGACATAACTGATTCCTCTTACGCCTGTCTGGAGTGGCCACCAGGTAATCTAAGTCCGAGAGCTTCTCTGCTACCCTATAAGGACCAGCGTACTTTGCGGATAAGGGGTGACCTACAAGAGGGAGTAGTATCAACACCTCCTGACCCACGTGAAACTCCCTGAGTTTCACCTTGTGGTCGTACCTGTCCTTCATGAGGGCCTGAGAGCCTACCAGATTGCGGCCAGCCAACTCCAGACTACGCAACATTCGTTCTCTACTCTCAAGTTCGACAGCACCGTCACTACACTTTAGAACCTCCGGGTCTTCTAGCTGCAATTTGCGAATATCTGAGGGAGCTAGCCTGTCTAAGTGTTTGCGAAACAACTCATGCCCTCCCCCAACATCGAACTTTGCATCCCGTTGCTCTCTCCGTGTATACCGTTGCTGCCTCTGAGTCTCATTAAAGCCCTGCCTCTACACTCTCAGTGACAGGTGGTGGTGCTTCTCCAGACTCTAATAACGGTGCTAATACTGAGTCCCCGAGAAGCGCTGCTGGTACTAGACTCTCCACCGTATCAGCTTTCAGCACCTTCTCGTGACCGTTCCTCCGCTTATTTGAAGACTGTTGGTTAGGCTGTGACTCCCTGGATGCGAGAGATCTGGTTACAACACACGCCATTGGTTGCACCTGACACTTCTCAACCCACTCCTGTTCCTCCCTACTCACGTCGGCCGGCTCCTCGGCAACGACTAAGGGTGAAACCTTAGAAGCAGGCACCGCAAAGTCATTGCCGAGAAGGAGGTCGACGCCCCCAACAGGCAATTTCTCCACGATTCCCACATCCAGTTCGCGAGTCACACCGTCAACTTCAAGCTCCATTCTAACAAGCGGGTATGACCTAGTTGCATTAACTCCCTGCACCACAACTACCCGCGCCGCGTTTATGGGTCTACCAGTGAAATTCTTCAAGAGTGTCTGAGAGGCACCTGTGTCACGCAAAAGCTGTACCCCGTGCTTCTTGCCCCCCCACTTCACGCAGCCATGCCCTCTATGGTCGCAAAAGGCATCGCGGACAGGGTTCGGGCCTTCCGGATCCTTCTTCACTGGCGGTGCTCCAGCCTCTGATCTTATGACTCCAGCAAACACAGAAGACTTCTGGAACACCCCAATGCTGCGAGCCAATGACACAGCCGCCGTGGGACGTCTGCTCGGACAAGCATTTGCCATGTGCCCCTCTTTGTGACAGTGATAACACTCAAATTTCCCCTTGGACTTATACTGAGGTGTAAAAGTCCCCTGACCCATCTTAAACGGGGCGGTGCTAGGTTTGTGATCAGTCTTGGTGTCATTGCTTTTAAATTTATGTGTGTCCATATTCCGGGGAGGGGGAGAGTAACGCTCCTTAGCGCCTACATCGTTTCTCTGTGCAGAGCCGCACCCCCGAATTAATAACAACCGACGATCAGCCATCTCTGCTGCTTCTACGAGAGTTCTTGGGTTCTTCTCTTTAAGGTTTAAAGTCAAGTCGCCGCCCGTACACTTATAAAACTGCTCTAGAAGCATCAACTGTTTCATCTCATCAAACGTAGTTGTCTTCTCTGATCTGAGCCAGTTTCCCATAGCGTCGCACAGGTCCCGGGCGTGCTCCAAGAAGGTACTGTCTCGCCCCTTAGTCACACCCCGGAACTTTAACCTATATGTCTCGGATTGTAGCTCATATGCCCGCAGGACAGCCTCCT